>PUFA01002224.1:0-29773 GCA_003508835.1 Eonycteris spelaea | reverse complement strand
ATCAGTCAAAAAGGATCAGGGTCACAGCATGTTAATGTGGAGTGTGCATCCAGGAGTGGCAGTGGCTAGAGAACCCAGAAAACACAGCCCCAAAATTTTCAGGGCTATTCGGACACCACCTGTTTTCGGACTAAGACCTGGCAGCTACACACGCCACAGGGCCCAAGGAGCCTGTGGCATTGGGGCAGACAAATTGCATCTGCAGACATGAAATGAGTGGACAAAGAGTTTGATGCAAGGCAGTTGTGTCTGGCCTCCCTGTCTGCTGGTAGCTAAGGGCCTACCCTCTGGCAGGAGACAAGGCAGAAATCCTGATCCTTGGATCTCACGAGATTTTCAGGAGCACTGGGGCCAGTGGAGAGTGCAGACACTTTTTCTCCTGTTTAGACTAAGTTTGGGGAAAAGGTGGTGCGATTCTCTAGTGGTGGGGGGACATAACAGTTTGGTATGCATAAAGTCTCAGCTGTAGGCAGGTATCCTGAGCACTCATTTGAATTTCAGGACACATACATGCATCTTTGGCTGTTGTTAAGCCCTTTGCCTAAGGTTTTGTCACAGGGCTTATCGTCATCCTCCCCCCATCAGTGTCAACAGGGATGTAGAAAGCGAGTCTCAAGGAAGGACTGGGGCAAGAGCTGGCCAGGTACTCTCCTTCAACCTGCGGTCAGGCTTACAAAAGTCCTGGCATTGAAGGATCTGGGAGTCATTGTCCTGCCCAAACCTGGGAAATCAGCACCTGGCCAGGCTCAGGAGTAACTGCGGGCTAGTTGGCCATTTGGGTTCCAGTTCCCACCCTGCCCTGACTGTCCAGTGCTTTGATATTCACGCTTTCACTTCAAGTATCCGGGCTGACAAACAAGTGACCAGGGGCCACCGTTTCATGCGTGCACCTCCCCCGCTGGAGGCTTTTCTTTCTCCCTGGCCCTGTCTTCACTTGGCTCCTCTGCAATCTCGAAATGGCCAGGCCCAAGGTAGGTACAAAGCCCAGATTGGAGCTCTGGTCCGGCAGGGGCGAGTTGACATCAATTTAGCCTCTCTGGGACCCTGGACTGATTCAGGTAGTTGACCAATTAACATTGCTAGGAGGGAGGATCAGCTCTCAATAAATCACAGCTGTTGTGTGTGAGATTATTGCCGGCCAGGCCGTGAACTCTCCCCTCCCCCAGCCTTTTGCTGTTATAAGCATCATCCTCAAGACCTGTTCTTTCCCCTGACTCTCTCATTCCCTTTGCCTTCAACTCTCAGCTTCCACATTTTTTTCACAACCTTTCCCATTCCAACTCATGTGAATTTTCCAGCAGGCCCTTTCAACTTTCCTTCAGGAAAGAAATTCTATATTCCTCTGCTCCCCCATTCTCTCATCTGCATCCCTCCAACAACCACGCCTACGTTCCTCTGCCCAACGGTTTAATAGACAAAACCTGGAGCATGTTCTATAGCCCACATTCATACCACACACAGTCTTGCCCCCAAATAAAAGGCTGTGGTACACAAAGCACTCAATTTCTAAAAGCAGGCCTGTCTTCAGGCATACTGCCCAGCAAGGGTGTGGCAGTCAGGGACTGGATTCTGGAGAAATGGATTTTGGTAATGACTCATTCAGCCTTACAAGTCACTCAGAAAGCGAGATCATATGTCATTGCCCAAGCCGTGCCACATCATGCACTCCCTTTAGTCCTTTCACAGGGCATGCAAGGATGCTGAGGAGAGTGAAGAGTGCTCAGGCCTGTAGCAGCCCCTGTCGTCAAGGTCTTGGTTGTGATCTTGGCATGACTTTGTGTGTCTTTCTGTGTCTGTGTCAAACAGGGACAGCGAAGGCCTGCCTCCTTGGCCTTTCCAGCTGTGGGAGATGTGTAGCTATACCAAATCCTTAAAAGACATGGGAATAGATTTCAAAGAACTGCCATGCTGGGTATGTTAGATATCACTGTGTGTGTGTGTGTGTGTGTGTGTGTGTGTGTGTGTGTGTGTGTGTGTGTGATAGAGAGACAGACAGACAGGTACAGAGTGAGAGATGCAGGCGTGTGTCTAATCAGGCTGGTGTACTTGCCTGAATGTCTGCATGTGTTTGCCTGTGAGAACATTATCTTGAGTGTCCATTTCCAGGTGTCTAATGATGTGGGTAATTGGTGTTTTGCTAAAGAATGAGCGCAGATCATCATGTGACCATAAACTGTTCTTTGGTGTATCAGTGTCCAGAAGATTGTGTGAGTGTTTCGTATATTTTTCCCAAGAGAGGTCTGGACCTTGTCTGAAGAAAGTGTGAAAAAGGAAGGGGAATCATCTGAGGCCTATTTGAGAGTTTGCTGGGTGGCAGATGTTGGCTTGACTCTTTGCAGGGAACACATGAAGAGGTGCACAATTATCTGATCATGCCTTCGTGGACCTGAAACCAATTAAAGTAGGACTCTGTACATGTTTCCATCAAGGATCTCCATTTCAAACAGACCAAAAATTTCACCCGGGAATTCTGCCCAAAAGGATCTCTGTCCACACCACAGCCCGGGATCATACAGTTGGAGCTTCATGCACTGCACGCTGATGGCCACCAGTGGTGCATGCCCTTCTCCTGATTTGAGGCCTGCCCACCACAGTACGAAAAGAAACCCCAGCAGAACTAGAAACTCCTGTGGCCAAAAGAAGGGATCCCGGCAAAGCCTTTGGGGCCAAAGAAGTCCAGTCCTCCTGAGGCCAAAGCATGGTCTAGGGCCCTGAAGTCTGAGGAGGGTGCCTGGTTGTGGCTTGTCTCACGTGCTTATCTACCTAGTGAGTATAGAACTTCTCCTTTGCTCCGAGGTGCCCTCGGTTTCATCCAAGCCTCATAACGTTTTGGTGAATTTCAGGTGACTGTGAAAACACAGTTATCTGAAATGCATTCAATTTTTAGTGGCTGGCCTTGAACTAAAAGCATTCCCCATGATTCAGATGTGTGCAGGAAGACACTGGATCACCCATCATCCTAAAATCCATCTCCTAGGCCACATCGCCCTCCCGCACCCACATTCTAATCTGATCCTTGACTAAATTTTGCCCTTAAACTTCCTTCAAGTGTTTGCCTCACAGAGTCACAGCATCCTGGAATGTTACTTATTGGATTCGGGATTGCTTCTGGGAGGAATCAGAGCAGAGTTGCAGATAGCGGTAAAAACCCACATGGGGGAAGAAATAGCCAAATTTGGGGGACTGCCTGGGTCCCGGGAGCCATATGCTCACCCGACTCCGAGGGTACAGTTAATTCCTCAGTACCCATTGCTCGCGACGAGGATTTTCATTTCTACACAAAGCACCCTTGTTTGGTCAACTAATGAGATAAGAGCATGGAATCAGCCTCAGAGCTTTCTTTCATTTCTTCATTCCAGGCCACCTACCCAGAAAGTATTAGTCTGTAACAACTCTGGCCTTTGAGAAGCTGCCTTCTCTCGGAGAGAAGAAGCCCTCACTTTCGAGTTCATCTCCTTTTGAAGTCAGGGGACTCACTTGTTTCCCATGCTACCAGGACACAGTCATATACCTGGTATGCCAGTCATTTTCACCTTCCTCTCTCCTTGTGCCAATGTCCTTTGCTACCATCTCTGCAACTCAATGGAATGCCATCACCTCAAGTCCACATAGCAATGCACTTTGTTTCCTGTTCTGTCGTCACCAGAAAGCCCACTAGGCATTGTCACCCCAAACCCTGCTGCGGGCTATCATTTGTAGCAAATGAAATATAGACAAATTACATGGCTTCAGAACCTTAGGACAATGTCAGGTGTGCTAACTCATTAGCCACCAGTCATTTATTTTGTGGCATGCTCAGCACCAATTTCCTGTTGGTTGACTGTAACAATGGTGCTGACTCTATTTACTCGTGCTGTTGTCCTCCCTTCACCCTGAGGCTCTCGTCGTCCCTGGTAAGTTGTCTGAGCCTGGGAATTTGCTTTTGCTCATTCTGCTTCTTAAGGTCTTGCCATCTGGCCCAGGTCCTCATAGAAGTAAAGCCAAAAGGCCCTGATGCTTTCAGCGACACTTTCCATTCCCATCGGGGACTGGGGGACTGGTCGAAAGGGCCAAGGTCACAGCATGTTAATGTGAAGTGTTCATGTGAGTGGCAGTGGCCTGAGAACCAGGAAAACGCAGCCCCGAAATTCCCAGGGCTGTTCGGGGACCAACTGTTTTCAGACTAAGGACTGGCAGCTGCATAAGCCACAGGGCCCAAAGAGTCATCCTGTGGCATTCGGGCAGATAAATTGCACATGTAGACACGAATTGATTGGACATAGATTTCGATGCCATGCAGCTGTGGCTGGCTTTCCAGTCGGCCAGTGGCTAGCATCTTACCCTCTGTCAGAAGACAAGGCAGAAATCCTGATCCTTTGATCTCATGTGGTCTCCAGGAACACTGGAACCAGTGGAGAGTGCGCAGCCTGTTCCTCCACACTGGCCGAGGTTATGGCTTGGGGTGAGTGTTTCTGTAGTTGGGGGGGGGCGGGCAATAGCACAGACTGGCCTGCATGAAGTCTCGGCTGTAGGCAGGAATCCTGAGCACCCATTTGAATTTCAGGATACACAGATACATCTTTGGTCTTGCTTTCAGCCCTGCTCAGGGTGCCTTCATAGGGCTTATCACCGCCCTCCTGCCATCAATGCCCCTGGGAAAGTAGAAACAGAGTCTCTCAAGGAAGGACTGGGTCAACAGCTGGCCAGGTGCTCTCTTTCAACCTGGGGCCAGGCTTACAAATATCCTGGCGTTGGAGGGTCTGGGAGTCATTGCCGTGCCTCAGCCTTGGAAATCAGCACCTGGCCAGGCGCAGGGGTTACTGAGGGCTACTTGGCCATTTGGGTTCCATTTACCACCCTTACCTGTCTTGTGCTCTGATATACTTGTTTTCGCTCCAAGCCTCTGGGCTGACAAATAAGGGACCAGGTGCCACCATTTCATCCAGACGCATTTCCCATTGTAGGTTTTTATTTTCTCCCTTGCCCCGTCTACATTTGGCTCTTTTGCAATCTCACAGTAGCCAGGCCCAAGGCTAGTGAAAGCCCAGAGTGGTGCTATGGCTGGGCAGGGGTGAGTTGACATCAAGTTAGCCTCTCTGGGTCCCTGGACTGATTCAGGTGAGTTGACCGATTAATGTTTCTAGGTGGGAGGATTAGCTCTCAATAAATCATAGCTGTTGTGTATGAGCTTGATGCTGGCTGGGTGTAAACTCTCCCCTCCTCCAGGCTTTTCCTGTTCTAAACATCATCCTCAAGCTGTATTCTTTTCCCTGACTCCCTCATTCCCTTTGTCTTCTATGCTCAGCTTACACCTTCATGCCCTGTCCCATTTCAAATCATGCGGATATCTCAGCAGCCTCCTTTAGGTTTCTTTAACCCTTGCAAGCAATTCTACATTCCTCTGCTCCCCATTCTTGCATCTTCCTTCACCGACAGCCACACCTCTGTTGCTCTCCCCACCTGATTAACAGCCAAAATCTGGGCAGATTTTTCTAGCCCCCATTCATACCACAGACAGTCTTGCCCCCCAAGAAGGGCTGTGCTAGACAAAGCACTCCGTTTCTGGGAGCAGGATTGCCTTCAGGCCCACAGCCCAGCCAGGGTGTGGCAGTCAGGGACTGGATTCTGGGTACTTGGAGTTTGGTGATGTCTTATTCAGCCTTTCAAGTGGCTCAGAAAGCAAGACCACACTCCCTCGACCCAGCTGTACCTCCTGGCACACTCCCTTAGGTCCTTTTTCAAGGCATGCAAGAGTGCTGAGGAGAGTGAGGAAGGCCCAGGCCTGCAGAAGCCCGTGACGTTAAGGGCCTGGTTGAGATCCTGGTGTAACTTTGGGTGTCTTTCTGTGTCTAGGTCAAACAGGGACAGCCAAGGCCTGCCTCCTCAGCTCTTCCTACTGTGGGAGATGTATAGCTGTACCACATCCTTAGATATCAGAAGAACAGAGTTCAAAGAACCATCGTATTGAGTATGTAAGATACCACTCTGTTTGTGAGTGTGTGTGTTTGAGAGATAGATAGACAGTCAGACAGAGAGAGAGAGAGAGAGAGAGAGAGAGAGAGAGAGAGAGCGAGCGAGCGCGAGCGCGAGCGCGAGTGAGCGAGCAATGCAGGCACATTGCTAACCAGGCTGGTGGACTTGCCTAAAAGTCTAAATGTGTTTGCCCGTGAGAAAATTATCTTGAATGTCCGGTTACGTTTTCAGGTGTCTAATGATGCGGGCATTTGTGTTTTGCTAAAGGGTGAGTGCAAATCATCATGTAAATATGAAGATGTCCTTTGCGTGTATCAAAGTCCAGAAGGGTGTGTGAGTGTTTCCTATATTTTTTCCCTAGAGAGGTCTGTAAGCATTGGGCTCGGCCTGGTCTGAATGAATCATTTCAAAAGAGAGGGGAATCATCTCAGGCCTATTGTGAGAGTTTGCCGGGTAGCGGATGATGGCTTCACTCTTTGCAGGGAACATATGAAGAGGTGTGCAACTATCTGATCCTGACTTCGTGAACCTGAAACCAATTAAAGTAGGACTCTGTCCATGCTTCAATCAAGGATCTCATTTCATAACAGACCAAAAATTTCATCCGGGAATTCTGCCCGAAAGGACTTCTGCCCACACCACAGCCCGGAATCATGCAGTTGGAGCTTCATGCGCCCCACGGTCACGGCCACTGGTGGGCGCACACTCTGCCCAGGATAGGGAAAGAAACCCCAACAGAACTAGAAACTCCTGTGGCCAACAGGTGGGAGCCCTGTGCCGATCTTGTGGCCCAAGGAGGCCCAGTTCTGCTGAGGGCAAAGCATGGTCAGGGCCCCAATGCCTGAGGAGGGAGCCTGGTTGTGGTTCATCTCATGTGCTTTTCTACACAGTGAGTACAGAACTTGTCCTTTGCTCCAAAGTGTCCACGGGATTCATCCCATCCTTTTCTTCATAATACTTTTGTGAGTTTCTGGTGACCGTGGGAACACAGTTGTCCAAAATGCACTGAATTTTTAGTTGCCGGCCTTGAACTACAAGCATTTCCCAGGAGTCAGCTGTGCTCAGGAAGACACTGGAACAACCATCATCATGCAGTCCATCCCCTAGTCCCATTTCGCCCTTCCGTACCTGCATTCTAATCTAATCCTTGACTAGCATTTGCCCTCAAACTACTTCCAAGGGTTTGCCTCGCAGAGTCAGAACATCCTGGAATATTCCTTATTGGATTCGAGATTGCTTCCAGGAGGAATCAGAGCAGAGTTGCAGACAGAGGGAAAAACCCTGATTGGGTAGGAATATCCAAATTTTGGGGACTGCCTGGGGCCCGGGTGCCCTATTTTAACCCGATTCCCAGGGGATAGTTGCCTACTTTGTACCCATTGTCTGAGATGAGGATGTTCATTTCTCCACAACACTCCCTTCTTTGGTCAACTACTGAGGAAAGGAGCACCGAGTCAGCATCAGAGCTAAGTTGAAGTGGTTATTCTGATTATTTTCAATGGGACAGGATTTTAGTAAAAAGAACATTTCAAAGATAGAATTTGCACACTCATTACATAATGGAGAACCTGTTCTCATATTAACTGTCAGATTTATAAATATTCCTTATTCTGCCATTAAAATAAGAGGAAACATTAGTATTCTATATTGATACGAAATGTGAGTTCTAGAAAGAAAAGTCCACTATTTGGTTTCAGGGGCGATGATAAGCTATCTGAGCATTCAATAGAATGGTGTTCTTAAAAGCATATGCTCTGTGAATGCTGAATTAAAACTTTTGAGTCTGAAATTACTATTATCTTATAGGTAAAGAAATATTCTGATAAAATAGCTAACAAGGACTCTTAATATTTATTGAGAGATTTCAGGGAGCCAGGCACTGTACTCAGGGCTTCATATGCACTTTTTCATTTATATGCATAGGAATGTGTTAGATAGTATTGTCATCAGTGGCAGACCTGATCCCTACAGAATTTAAGAAACTTGTCCAAGGCTATCCAGCCCAGTAGTGGTTAAAAAATAATAATGTGGGTTTGTCTTCCTCATTAAGCTTTTGGAAAAGACTAGGATATAGATTTAAATATTAAAACTTTGTTTTGATGGCCTTTGTATTTTTTGTTCACTAACCTTATTCTTCGTGATCTTTGGATTTAGTATATGTATTGCATTTGATTACGCCGTAATCAATATTCTATCAAATGAAAAGTTCTCGATGTCATTAGAAATTAGCAGAAGAAGCAGGAGCGAGAATTCATTTCTTGCCTACAGAGGTTCCTTTAATTAATTAATTTATTTGTATATTTATTTATTTGTGTTTGTTTGTTTATTACACCTTTGATTTCGGCCTCATCTCACAGCCCAATTTTAGCTCTAATCTAAAATAGTAAACCAACAAGGAGCCTCTCTTTCAAAAGTGGTTGCCTCAATATCGTCTGGCCGTGCCCTGCTCAGATATTACTCCTGCAGCAAGTGTGTTCTCAGCTCACTGCCAGGGTTTTATGTATCTGAAAGGCACACTGTTCTTTTCCTGTGATGCCTGTTCTTTCCTGAGTGCCTAAGTCCTTCTTTGAAGACTTCAGTCATCTGTTTCCTTTCACTTATTCTTTCTACCTAACTCAGATTCCTCATGAGTTCCCTGTAATATAAAACAGCAGAAAGGCTTCTGCCCGTACTCGTGTGTCCTGCAAGACTCATCACTCTGTTGCTGAGCTGTGAACATGATCGCTCAGTTTTCAGGTCATTAACCCATTCTCTGGATTACAATTCTGGATTCTGAAACCCAGAACCAGATAAACCCATGTGCTTTTTCATCCTAACTTGCATTCCCACTTTCAACCCCATCTTCCAGATCTAACCTACCACGATTGATTACTGTCATCTCAGTCACTGCTATCAATAATATAGTGCACCATTCTCCCAAATCATGCTTCTTTGCTAGAAATCATAACAGAACTATGTGGCATTGTTTTACCAAGCGTTAAAAATAGATAACTACTTAAGAGTAACTAAACAAAAAACTAACAGAAAATGAACTCCTCTAATTTTGTCAAAATTATGTTATTATATCTTCCATGGAAAGCTTAAAATTACCAGAAGGTTGAATAACTTTCCTTTTGTTTCTATAGACTTAAAACTTTATAATCATTTTGATAATTTTATTTTTCAAATTATGTCTCTGGAATTAACTAGCATCTAGATCAAAGAATAGATCATTATCACTCTCCCACTCAAAATAACAACTATTCTGATTGGATTAGTTTCTCCTGTTTTAGAACTTGATATAAATTGATGTAGGAAATTTGGATTTGTTTCCCTGAACTAATTTGCTCACATTATATTTCTAACAACCATCCAAATCATTGCATGTAGCCATATTCATTTCCATCGCTCTATAGAATTCCATTGCACAACTACACTATGGTTAATGTATCCTATGAACTGTTGATTTCTAGGAGAAATTCTGAGTAAGAGGATATGCATATGTTTACACTTAGCAGAAGATGTCAACTTTTTTTTCCAAAATGTAATGCTAATTTATATCTCATCAGCAATATCTGAGAACTCCAGTTGATTTGAATTTGATTTTGTCTATCCTTTTATTTTAACCCTTCTGATGAACATGTGGTGATTCCTTGTGATTTATTTCGCAAATCCCTACGTAGTTAATAAAGTTGAATGCTTACGTACACACACACGTGTATATATATATATATATATATATATATATATATATATATAATATGCACACATATATATGTGCATATATATTTGTGTATGTGTGTGTGCATGCGTGCGTGAGTTTATAGATACATACATACATATATATACATATATATACACACACACACACACACACATATATTGCCAATTTTTATATCCTCTTTAATCTGCCTATTCCAATTTTATTCCTGTTGTTTGATTTTTACCCCCTTGGGCCTTTTATTTTTTCTTCACTCATCAGTGTGTTATAGTTCTTTATATACTCCGGAAATCTTTGAATTAAGGTTGTAGCATACCTTGGGGACTATTGGGTTCAGGTCGTAATAGAGTATTTCAAATTACTATGAACTTCATTGACTTTGTCTTATTACATGTTACTGGGATCATCAAAAGCCATGATCATCCAAGGAAGTAAATCCTGGGAACAAATAAAATGAAACAAATATGAAAGTGCTGTAAGTTTACAAAAACTAGTGTACTTACCAAATCAAGTTTCAAGATCTACTGAATCCATTGAGTTTTACTTTTCCTATTCTTTAGAATGTACTTTGGTGAAGCAAGACAGGTCTTTGCCAGTTTTTGGGAAAAAAAAATTAAGTTCATTGAAATTTTCAGATATATAGTGTGACTTATGAACTAATCAATGTAAATTAGATTCTTATTGTATACATAATCTTGCTCCAGGCTCACTGGTTTCGTTAATAAAAATGAATTAGAACTATTGGGGAGGCACCCATTTTTATGGTATGTTTGGAATTAATTGTTTTCATAATACATTTTAAATAAATCTAGCACTTTATTCTTCTTATAGGCAATATAAATAGTTAAAAATAAAAATATATTTAGAGAGGTACAAATAAAAATCTTTAAAAGGCTCAATTTAATCATTTTTGCTTAGTTTGTGTTATAGCATCAGGTCAATTCAACACAAAAATAACTGGAGGTTGAAGAAAGCAGGACACTTCCAGACAAAAGTATTCATTATTTGCCTGAACTGTCTTTGGAATTGTGTCTTGCAATGTACTCCTCCATTTCAAAAAAATTCCGAGGGTTTTAAATTGAGTGTAAATATTCCAGACAGATTTCTACCAGATGATGCTAAATACAATTCTTGAAATATAATATAGGAAAGTACTCAAAATTATCTCTGCTCTACAACGTATAAAATTTGCTACAAAAAATGCAAGCTTGACTCAAAAGATAATATTCCATATCATACTCTGGATTGTTACACATTTAATCATCTGAAAGACAAGCAGATATTAAATAAATTTCTAATGTTACTAGAGAGTGATCAGATTGGAAATGTATGCACTGCCAGTGAACTTAGGAAAGGAAAAATTATTTTGCCATTCACCGAATAAACTATTTTTCCTAATGTCTCATGTCCAGTGGCTTAACCCCTGAAAAAGTCCTCAAACTTTTTATTTGTACAGAAATTTTCAGTTAGGTGTGCCACTTTTCATTTACTTTTAAGGGCCTGAACTTTCCTCATGCTCGCGCTCGCGCTCTCTCGCTCGCTCTCTCTCCTCTCTCTCTCTCTCTCTCTCTCTCTCTCTCTCTCTCTCTGTATATATATATATAAGCTTGGAAAAAAATAGTCCCATTTCTATTTTGAACAATAAGAATTAACACATTCTTAATTAAATTACATTCAAACTAACAAGTGTAAATTGAATTACTACTATATGAATGAAATGGTTTTAGAGCTCTCTTCCATGAAAATAAAAGGTCTGATTTGTGTAGAGAAGGGAAAGAGTAAAAAAAATAGTATAAAACTTAAATATGCAAAATTATCTCTACTGAACACTTCATCTGTGCCTACAAAAATAGACTTGTGTTTTCCCAGTCATACAAATAACAACAAAACTAAAATCTGTGCTTATTCAGACCAATAAAGATAAATATATATCAGAAACTGGTGCTAATACCTCACGGCTCTCAAATTCAACAGGGGAAAAATGTAGGCTTAAAAAGCACAGGCACCTAGGAACAGAGTATTTAGTAATCATGTTTGCATATAATCCACATAATTTCAAAATAGATATGAAGTCTTTTCTAAAAATACATGATAATATGAAAATAGCTGAAGGGAAAGAAAGCAAAGTTTACAATGGAAACCAGAGGAGAAATTATCATAATACATGTGTATTGCGTACAGATTATAAAATTGCATAGCTGAATCAAATATTTGACTCTGAGTCTCCAGCAGATCAAAGGAAAACAATAATTACTATTGAGAGCATGAGCTGTGACCACATAACAAAAATATATCAGTTGCTAGCAAAAAACAATTTTCTGGACATTCGTTTTCTCCAGTGGGGTTAAATAAATGAAAAAGCTGTGATAGATGCATAACTTTCACAAAGATATTATTAAATCTAAGCTCCTAATTTTGACAAGAAGGGCTATTTCTAGGGAAATGATGGGTCATGTTACCCTTAATGTTATGATCACACCCAAGAAAGTAATGGAAAGAATATTTTATGTATCTGAAAATAAATAATTAAACCATTTTACATGGGAAGTCTTAGTTAAAAAGTATGACTATATGTAAAAATAAATGAATATTTAAAATTTGAAATGAATACCAATTTGAGATGTTAAGCTAATGGGGTAACATGACATCTGCTTACGTGAAATTTGAATTCTAGGAAAGAAAATTGGCACACACATATGTGATAACAGTATAACATGTTTAAGTACCCAATTAGAACCACACATTGTAGTTCAGTTATAGGGTCATAGCCCAGAAAGTAATGAACCCTGAGGCACCTATGTATATTCACTTTGTTCAAGGTACAAACCATGCGAGGTCAAATGGCATGGCAATCATGAAGAAAACCATGGTTAGTGAGATCTCCTAAGAGGTAACACTCTCTTGAAACAATGAGAAGTGTTTGTATGGGTGTCTCATCGTTGGCAAAGGAGGATCACAGTTAGTATTTTATGAGACCTTAATTCAGACTGGTACTTGTTTTTTATCTCCATTATCTAGAGCAACTAGGAAGAAAATTGTCACAAAATGTTGCACTGGCTTCGAGTAACATAGACCACAAAATCTGTGATACATAGTGATGCTTTGGTTTACAAAATTAAGTAATCCCGACTCTTTGAAGGTGAAAATGTAACTCTCAAATACAGTAGTATTTTTAGGACACTTGGCGTTTTTTCCCATGCCATTATTTTCCTAAGGTAAATAGCATGCAGACTATGAGAAATGGTTAAAGATGTACAAAGGCTCCTAGTTCTAAAGCAATATTTGCATAATAGAAGACAACAGTGGCCCAGAGTAATAAAATCCAGCATCCTATGGAGAATTAAGAGCAGATCTGATTCCCAGACCAGTGTTCCTCCACCTGAGAGGCATAGAGCATAGTCTCCAGGCCAGAGTGCATAGCTGTGAATCCTGGCCTCACCTTGGGCAGGTTACCTGTTGTTTCTCTGACTCAATGTTCCTATCTGTAACATGAGAATTATCATAGTAGCTACCTCATGGGATTTTTGAGGGGAATACATGTTAATTTTCTGAGAATTATTTAGAGAACCTAGTACAGCATTATTGGAGCTTAGTGTTGGACCCCCCCCACCCAAATATGCCAAAGTGGCATATTGATATTTTGATTAAAATTATGCAAAAAGCAGCTGACACAAAGAGGGCACTCTGATCCCCCATACCCCCCTGAAAGCAGAGAATAAATATCCCATGTGAAAGGTACCTTCCCTGTACAAAAAGGAAAGAGAAATACCTTTAGCAGCAGAGATAGAGAATTTGGGGCTAAGAAGCCTGTAAAAATAAACCTTGTTCTTTGTACTAATCGACTACCCCAAACCCAAACTCTACTTATTCCTTAGTAATTCAGGACACAAACCCAAATTTCTTTATCCTGTCGAATCCTCGTCAATATATGGTTTCGTCCTCGGAAAAGTACAAAAGCTGCCTGCTTTGGTCATTTCCATAGGTCCCATATCTATGAGATGTCCTCATGTACATATGGAATTAAATTCAATTTTCTTCTGTTAATTTCGTTCATGTCAATTTAATTTTTAGACCAGCAAGAAGAACCTGGAAGGGTAGAGGAAAAATTCAACCTCCCCAACAGTGTAAGCGTGCGGTAAGAGTTTGCTATCGGTACCATTTTTGACATGAGCCAGGCGTGAATCTGGGCTAGTAAAAGATGCTACACTGAGGAAACATATGAATGTGCTGCAATTATTTTCCTTCCATCTGTCTCACATCATCAGGCCAGGGCTGGGGATGAGGAGCTCTCAGAAGCCCTAATCTCTATCAAGAAGCAAATTTTATTGCTCTCTGCATTGTTAACCTTGCATGTTTCTATACTTTTGCCACTAAGGAAATTTGTATCCTCTAACAGTGGCAGCACTCTCCTCAAACCTCTTGTCCCCATTTCATGCTTATTTAGGACGTGTAATTACAAACTGGAAATTTGTGAGTGAGAACTCTCCATTTCTTGATGTTATTTCAAAATATTATTTTCTCATCCACAAATTTAATATGTCTTCTTTAATAAATCAAGAATGCAACGTTCATAGCCTTCTTGACATCCAGAAGACATTAAGTCAACATTTTAATTCAATTTTTATGACAGAGTTTTTCATATCTGCAAGAGTAAAAGGAGAGATTAATCCTTATTGCATGAACTACTGGAAAATTATCGGAGATTTCAAAAATTAATCTTGATCATGTTTTGCCTCTCCTTAAATTGGCCTTAAGTTAGGCTAACAGTTGTAGTTAAAATGACATGTAATAAACTGCAAATGTTGGTTAAGAAATTGACAAGTGTTTCTAAAACCAGATCTGACTTGTTACCTGAATAGAGGGAATCACAAATCACATAGGACATCTCAATTTGAATACGATTCAGTTGCCTTGATAATTATTTCTTAATTTTTCATAGAAACTTAGTATGTTCTCTTATTTTGTGCCAACATTCAACTTCTGCTAAGATTCCAATCCTCCCTTCCCATGAGAAGCGACAAATGGCATAGATATTACAAGAAAAGGCCTTGAACTTAGGTAAGTCTAACTTTGAATTTTTTTTGCAACGATACCGTTAGGAATAATTGCACCTATCTTGTAATTAGATGCTTTATCTATTTGTTTTGTTTGCATATTTATTGAAATAAATTCCATAGGCTAAAATAAGTAAATATTTTTTTTACAGTTCTCAAAAAGTAATGCAGACAAAGAAATGGCAATTATTGCTATTAATAAGGAATATATATTGATTAATAATTCTCAAAGGCCCGAGAGGAACAAAAAAGCTAATGCTTAAAGGTTAATTTTAATCACCTTTATCTCACACAGAAAGTTTGAGTAATATTTCAAATATACGTGACTTTTCAGTTTTGTTTATGTTGGCCAAAGAGTTGCTTTCAAAAATTCTTTCTACGTTCTGGACACTGTTTTCCTGAGTGTAAAAAAATATGTTGTAAATATTTGCTTTAGCTTATTGCGTGTCCTTTAATCATTTAAAACATCTTTGTCACAGTGGTCTATTATTCTGATGGAACCAAATCTATCAATCATTTTTATTTGAATAAGAGACTTCAGTTAATATTATTCAAGCAATGGCCTGCCTCCAAAGAAGGAAACCAAAATCTTCTGGGGAATTCTGACACATACTCCTTGCAGACTGAGAAGTGGAGATATGGCCCCACAATGAGCATCACTGCCAAACTGTTGCAACTGATACTGATAATACTGATGATGGGTTGGGGAATATAAGTTAAAAACCACAGTTATAAAATCGAGAAATATAAAGACAGTTACACAAATCTTTGCTTCTGAATGTGATTATGAGATTCACATTCATACCAAATTAGCAAAAAAATGGATACCACTGAAGAATAACAGCTCTGAAAATTACAGTTTTCATGTTCTAACAGTACTGATGATGTTCCTCCTCATGGCTGGAATTTATCTTCGACTGTGCTAAAATATACATCACATAAAAGTTACCATTTTAACCATTTAAAGTGTCCAATTCAATTATATTAGGTACATGCACACTGTTCCAAAACCGTCACCACCACTTATATCCAGTACTTTTTCATCTTCTGAAATTGAAACTCTGTGACCATTAAGGAATAACTAACTCCTCAATCCACCATCCTCATAGCCCCTAGTAACCTAGTAACCACCATTCTATTTTCTGTCTCTATGAATTAGATTACTCTAGGTCCCTCAAACTATATAATATTGGTCCCAAATCTGGCTTATTTCACTTTGCAGACATTTTTCTTTTTAAGACCGAGTACTATTCCATTGTATGTATATACCACATTTTGTTCATCCATTCATCTGTTTCCACATTGTAAGTTACTGTGAATAATAATGCCATGAGTATTGATGTATAAACACTTGTTAAAGCCCCTGCTTTTAATTCTTTTAGATATATACTAAGAGCTATACTTTTAGCTGATATTAATTCTTCTATTAAAGGCCAAAGAGAGAAATTACCACTTAATTTTTTTCTCCCTATTTTGCAATTAAAACGATCGCTTGCTTGTGACCAACGAGAATCAATTTGTTGGATCTAGTTGTAAGTTATGAGCCTGAACCCATAGTAAATAGAGGTGATATTCCCAAATTAATTCTTTTGTTCTGTAACCTTTTGACACCGTCCAAGAATTACTTTAACATGACATGAATATTCACATTTTTGAGGCAGAAACTAAATCCCTACATGACACCGTCCAAGAATTACTTTAACATGACATGAACATTCACATTTTTGAGTCAGAAACTAAATAAAAGCCTTATTTATTTACTTTTTATTTTTGGTCTAGTTTACTAGAATGCCAATTCTCTGAGCAGGGGGACAGTCTCTTTTCTTTTTCTCTGTTTTTTAGCACATACTAAGGACCCAATATGTATTTCCTAAAACTAACTTTTGACAGTCTCTACACACATTAGATGTACCATTTCAGAAATATATGTGTGACTTTCCCTATTACTTACTTTGGGTAATTCATTTCATTAATGCTTACATTGCATTGCCTTTCTCTAACATATTTTTAGTAATGCCCTTAATCCACTATCCATAGTTTAAGCCAGTAAGTATAGTTTTATTCACTGATATTTCAGTCTCATCTTTCTTGGTCAATTAGATATAACACCATTTTTCATTTAGCATTTATGAATATGGATTTCATGATGAACTAAAAAATTAACATGTATGTATGGTAGATGAAATACTATATTAAATGTATATTATATAGCATGTGGCAGAAAAGCCTCTTTAAGAATCCTGAGCTTCTCCCTTATTTTTTAAATCATCTTTTCATCAAGCACCAGAGCTTGGTTGGCCCTGATTCAGGGTTGTTTCCAATAAGATTTTTGCTGCTCTAAGTATGAGTTGAGAATTATTTAACTCACTTTTGCTCTGATTAAGTTTGGAATGGCAGAAGATTCCAAGCTTCAAGGCTAAGAGCAGCACTTGATAATGTTCGCCATTGAAAGATTTATTACTCCCATCTCCCCACAAGGTGCCTGCCTTTTATCGCTGTTCCACAAACACACTCTGCACTTTGTTTCATCTGGGTTTTGGTTCACAGTGTTTCCTCTGCTTAGACAATCGTCCTCATTTAAGATTCACTGAGGCTATTATGCTGAACAAAATACGTCAGACAGAGAAAGATAAATACCATGTGATTTGACTTATATACAGAATCTAACAAACAAAAGGAGCAAACTAATTGAAAACAGACTCACAAATATAGAGGACAATCTGGTGACGACCCAAGGGGAGGGGCTTGGGGAGCTGGGAAAAAGCGGTGAAGGCTTAAAGAAGAACAAATTATTATTTGATAGATGGCCATGGGGTTGGGGAGCACAGCATAGCGAATGCAGTCAGGAGTAATGTAATAGCTATGTGTAGAGCCAGAGGGAAGGTCGGGTAATTGGGGAGCTCCTTTCATAAACTATATAAATGTCTAACCAATGTTCTGTTTACTTGAAACTAATAATAAAATAAACTACTAAAAAACAAGATTCACTGAGGAATTCTAACTACCCTTCAGTGTAACACAAATCATTCAGCCTCTAGGAAATCATTTATGTTATTTCACCAATTGAAATGTCTCCTTTTTGGAATCCACGTGGCAATTTGTACTTTTCTAATGAATTACTTATTATAGCATATACTTGCTTCATGGTGCTAAAATTTCTATCTCTTTATTTCTCTCTCTCCAACTTATGTAGAATATTATGGTGCATGAAATTGGTTTCCTGAAAAACACCCGTTTCCCTACCCTGAATAACCAACTGATAGGTTGAGAGGAGGAATGTCCTGGAGGGTTCTCACTAGTCCTAGAGAAACAATCAATCCCATCGTGTTTATTTATCACAAGAAATCCAGGTGTTCACTCTAAGACATCTCTCTCCACCCAGATACTTCTTCCCATGTAGCTCTTCAAACATCCTCGTACGACTCAGTTTTCCACCTCCTCTTTACCTCCATCACAAAACTTTCTCCGAGACCTTCTGGAAATTAAAGTCCATCATTTGCAATATCTCCTAAATATTCAACTTTACCTATCCATATTACTTTCTGATTCTTCCCACCCTGCACTTCCACCTAACACAAGACACTGCTATCTCAAACAATTGCTCCCATATTCTACATAGCACAGATCCTGGCTAGGGATAGATGGATAGCAGGTATATTTCTGTCTCTGAATTGCTTCTAGGATATTATTCCATCTCCTTTGCCACCTTTCCCCGCTCCTCTGAAGTAAACGCCATTATCTGAATTTATCACCCACTAAAGTCTCTTGCTATAGTCACCTACAGATCCCCTTAATGACACCTTGAATAATGGCATAATTTAACCTTTGGCTTATTGGCATTTTTCTCACTGCAGTATACTTTTATTATCATAAGTGATCATGTTAAAAAGCAACAGGGGTGTTCTCTTCAGAGCAGCAGGTGACAGTTGATCACTCCCTTCCATTATGAACCTTGTTCTTTACACGGTATATGAATTCTACATTTCCCTAGTATTCCTGCTACCTCATGAAAGTGCATTCTCAGTATCCTTCGATGAATCTTCTTTCTGACTTCTAAGTGTTGACTAACCAGGAAACAGCCGTCGGATTTTTCTATCTGCACCCATTTTCTAGGTGATTTCATTCTGATCCATGATTTCTTTCCTGAACCTAGATCAGCACCTGTGACTGTCACGCCAAGAACTATACTTATGTATTGAAAAAGCTTCACAAACATAAAATCTCCAAAAATGAACTCTTGATTTCTGCCACCACCATACCCTGGAGGAGAAATGCTCAGTACAAAAAACAAAAGCAAAAACAAAAACAAAAACCTCAAGAGTAGTTTTTTATTTTCTCTAACATGCCACATGTAATCTGTTGGCAAATCCTTTGGGCTGTCTTTTGACTCCCTTATCACCAATTCCCTTGCCTTCTACCAGGGTTCAAGCCACTATCAAATCTTACCTGTAAAGTAATGCATTATGCTCTGTTTCTACTCCTGTCTAACAACATTTACTCATCCCCACTTCCAATCCAGCACAAAATCTAGACTAATCCTTTGAGATTGGATTATGGTACCCCTCTGGACAAAACCATTCAACACATTTCTTTCTAGAATTGCTAGAATAAATCTCATATCATAGTCATGGACTACAGTTCCAATCTCATTTCCAACCAGTCTTTCAGCCACACTGACCAGCAAGCTCTCTCTAGCTTCAGGGACTTTACACTGGAATGCTCAGAATGATCCGTACCTAGTAATTCACAAGTCTTTCTCTTGACCACATGAATTTATACTAAATAGCCACCATTTTCCTTGATATACTATTTGTGTATTTCCATAGTTTGTATTAGTAGGGTGGTGATTTTGTTTGTTTGGTTGATTGCTATGTCCAACTTCTAGAACAGTGCACACTTTAAGTACTCAAAAATATTTACTGATTAAGTAAATGAACTGAACCATTAATAATTAATGAGACTAGAATATAAAATAAGATAAAAATCATCTCCAAAGGAGTGTTACTTGTAAATTGTAATGTGAAACACACATATATTTATATATAATGTGATTGATTTAAATTTGTGGACCATTTAGTTATAACTGGTCATTCAGATCAGAAGTCAGTATTTGGCACTGTGCAAGAGCTATTTGGCACACACTACAATAAGGTATGTTGCAAGCTTTATTTGCTCGGTTGATTTTTCTCTCTTTTAGGGTGTTTGAGGTGATAAAACTGCATTTAAGGGAGCTCTGGTAATAGGGAAAGAGAGTCAAAAGTGCAAAACTATAGGCAATCAATAGCTGGTTTTGCTCATGGAAATTTACGTTTTATGCATGTGTTTTAATAGCTATTTATATAAAAATATTGGAATACTTTCAGAATAGAACTGTAACAGAGAATCTAAAAAGTTCTAATTTCTAACCTTTTACCCCAAATGCAAGTACTATTTATAAATTTACTTCTTGGTAATGAAAGCATTGCAACTTTAAAATTCTTAAACTTAGTTCATATCAAATTAGGAAAAAATGGAAAATTAGCAACTTTAGTCTTGGAATGTTTTTTTTTTTATTCTGTTGGCTTGCAATATTTTTCCTGATATATCTAAGTTTTTAAAATTTTAGTAAAGTACTAAAATTGGTAGTGTCATTTTACATTTCTTTAACTAGCATTTTGAATGTTAAATATCATTGCAGAAAAAATAATTTGAGCACTTATTACATTTTTTCTTCCATTAGAAAACGGCAACTTTATATTTATCACTAGAAACGCTATCGTGAGTCTTTGGAGTTACCCTGAATGAAACCATTTAGAAGCATACAAATCCATGAGGAAAACACACATTTTAAATCCCTTTTTTAGTATGACACATCATATAATTTGTTCTTATTTTCGTAGTAAAAATAAAGCCCGGAAATTTGCTTAGTAGTCACCTCATAATTAACCTGCATTTAGTTTGGCTAAGTAAACTCACGTATCTCCAAGTTTGTGATTTTGTTTAAACAGGAATACATACTCAGTTAAACCGCAGAATATGATTATATTTTATCTACAAATTTTCAGCCCTTCGCTATCACTTTATTTTAGTATCTTAATAAATTTGCTCATGCCTTAACTCTTAGCACAGAAGCAAACATTCTTGCATCTTCACAAACATCTCCAATGTAGAATTTTTTTTTTCTGAAACACTGGAGGATGATCATTTTCATCCTGAATCTCAGTATATAATTTTGCTCTATTACCTAGAGGATAAGAAATAATATATATCTTTTTATTGGTGCTTATTTATGCTAAAAAATGCACTGGGGTGAATACTTATTGTACTTTATTTTTTTTTCTGAAACAATAGAAATCACTTAAATAAAAAAAAATCATTCCTAAATGACATGTCTAAAACGACAACATCCACAGAGGACACTGATAATGACGCTTCTGGCACACGAACAATAAGCTGTTGCTATTTATTTTCATGATGATGTCCTGGTAATTCATCTTATTTGAATTAATAGGCACTAAAGTATTGTAGTCTAATAATTTTAATGATACAACTCAACCGTTTATGCTTACGAACACTTCGTACACATTACCAAGTGCACAAAGTGACACAAATATATAAAGACCTTATGTTTATGGAAATTGCCATAAACAATATATATTTTATTCTTTTTCAAATTACATTTATTGGGGTGACATTGGTTAATAAGATTATATAGGATTCAAGTGTACAATTCGATAATACATTATCCGTATATTGCATGTGTGCTTACCACCCAAAGTCAAATCTTCCATCACCATATATTTGAGCCCCTTTACCCTTTCCTACTATGCCCCTTTTTTTCTAGTAACTCCTAAACTGTTGTCTGTGTCTCAGTTTTTGTTTGTTTGTCTCGTTCTTTTTTTTGCTTTCAGTTTTACAACCCACAAGAGTGAAATAATATGATTCTCAACTTTTTCTGTCTGGCTTTTATAGCTTAGCATGATTATCTCAAGGTCCATCCATGCTTTTGCAAATGGCAGTACTTCACCTTTTCTTATGGATGGTAACATTTCATTGTATATATGTACCTTATCTTCTTTAGCCAATCATCTATCGAAGGGCATTTCAGTTGTTTCCAAGTCTTAGCTACCCTGAATAATAAAGATATTAGATATATGCACTTTATAACCTCCTGAGAGAGTACAGTAAAATAATCATTTAAAATATCGATTTAACAGTTATGAAAAATCGCTAAAGTTAACATCCATAGAAACATCTCGGTAAATATCTACACTATTGATCGTCAATGATTGCAAATTTCCTATAAAGTAAAGTATCCGGTTTTAACCATTGAACTTAAGTTTTTCAAACTTTTAATAATTTATTCATCTAACAAACAACATTATTACAATATTAGATACCATGCTTCCATATCGATTATGTTTAAGTCCATATTTGCTATGAGACTAATACAGAATTAAATCAAATTTATTGTAATGCTTTAAAGAAACCATGGAATTCAAATTATGATGGTAGTCACATGTCATAAATTATGAAAGCAAGTACAATTATGGAAAGATAATTATTGTACGTACTTAAATCTCCATCTAAATTCTTTGTAAAAAAAATTTTATCTGCCAGGTTTGGGCATCTTTAACTTGATATGCATAATAACATTGATAATAATAAATGTATACATATAACTTATGTACTTATCTCAGCTTTTAAAAATACGTTGCTCCTCTTGTCTTTAACTTCTTTTCAATATAGATTGTGTGTTAGTTTTTCCTCTTGACTTAAAAAATAGTTGACTAAATGTTTAATTTGTATAACTAAATTTTATTAGAATCGAATCATTAATCTCTTTCGCTTAACCGTGTGGAAAAGAATGTCCTTTTATTTGTCTTGAATTTACCCTTATCCCTTTAGAGATGTCCTCTAGTTGTCGGGTGTCAGATTTGGTCACAAAACAAAAGAATGTCTTAAAGATACAGTACCTAATGTAGAAAATGAAGTGCAGGGAGGGCAACATGGATGAACCTGGAGGGCACTGTGCTAAGAGAAATAAGACAGAGAAAGAAAACTAAATTCTGTATGATCTCACTTATAGGCAATAAAGGAATGTAAGAAAAACTATTGAGCCAGACCCTAGGTCAAATACTAGTAATAATCCATATATGCTGTGTGACCTTACACAGGTCACCCACCCATTTTGAGCTAAAGTTTCTCATCAATAACCTAGTGGTCATATATAACTAACTAGATTAAATGAGCAAATACATGGAAAGCATCAATATGCATTGTAGCTTCACTATTTTCAATATGCCTCAGAGCTTTCTGACCCTCAAGGTGGAGAGAAAGTATTAGTAATATTATTATCATCATCATCATTATTATTATCAGAAAGAGGAAGAATATTTATGCCATGGAATTAAAAAAAAAAAAGTCCAAGGAGTGAGTTATAAAGGAAAATTGTTTTCACGTGGGGTATTAGATAGAGAATATCAAATAATGTAGTAGAAAATATGTATTTTTACTATAATTAGAATAATTTAAATATTAATAAGCACTATTAGAAAACATAACAAAAGTGCCTCATTAAATATCCATACATTTGTTTACATGGCAAGACTACAATGAAATGAAATAAATGAAATAAAGAAAAACTCATTTTAAAAAGTGAACAGTCTTTGAAAAAAAACAGACACACACTATAAACTACTTGATGTAAAAATATTCGACATTAAGAATCATTTTATCTTAAAATGCAGAGTAGCTGAGACAAATAATGTTCAAATAAACCATTAAATCAAGTGTGTATTTTTGACATATAATTAAAAACAAAATTATATTTTAAGCCCAAAGCTGTTTTGTTTACATAGAAGCAATGATTGATAAATTTGGTAAAAATATAAGTAAACAAAAAAATTCAAACCAATAGCAACAACAAGATTGGATCTTAGATATGCAATTTACTAAGCCCTTGAAAATGTACATTGACTTTAGTGACTCCTATCACATAGGCAGTCTTGAATTGTCATACATACCTACACACACACACACACACCGCACAACACACACACACACACACACAATCAGAAAGAAATATTATGGCTTTCTTTCTTGAGACTATAAAGTAATTAAGCTTAATGAGATCATAAAGAGAGGCCCTGGTCCAAAAGGATTAGTGTCCTGGTTCCTGACACAGAGCTCCTAAAACCCCTTGTAAATAGGGTGACAGGAGAACATTTTGTTCTAACATTTAGTCTGTGACCCCAGTTCCTAATGCATAGCTCCTAAGACCTTTCTAATTTCCTGAGTGATAGGAACATCTAATACAGAGCTCCTAAATCCCAGAAAATTCCTGGGTGATAGGAATATTTTTCATACTAATTTTGGTGACCTTGGTGGGATTCAGGATGGGTGCAAGTTACAGAAAGAACAAGTCATGATTTAGAAGCTTTAAACCTTCATTTCTATACCCCACTCTCTGGAGAGGGAAAATAGCTGAAAATGGAGTTAATCATCGATCATGCCTATGTGCTGAAGCCTCCATAAAAATCTCTAAAATATGAAGTTTGGAGAGCTTCCAGGTTGGTGAAAACATCCACCTACCAGGAGGTGGTGCACCTGAACTCTATGGAAACAGAAGCTCTTGAACTGGGATGCTTCCCAGTCTTACCCGATGTATCTCTTCATCTGGCTGTTCATCTGTATCCTTTATCACATGTTAGTGCACAATAAACTAGTAAATGCAAGTAAATGCTTCCCTGAATTCTGTGGGCTCTTCTAGAAACTGACTGAATTCAAGAAGGGGCGTTGTGGGAACTTCTGATTTATAGGTAAGTCAGACAGACAAAAGTTGGGATGTCCTGAGGACCTACTCGTTTTGATTGGCATCTGAAATAGGAGGCAGTCTTGTGAGACTGAGCCTTAATTTGTGGGGTCTGCACTAACTCCCTTAGTATTAGAATTAAATTGAATTGTAGGACACCCAGCTGGTGTTGCTGAGAATTGCTTGATGAGTGGCAAACCCATATATCTGGTGTCAGAAGTGTTGTAAGTGTGGTAGTAGTGTGAGAGTAAAGGAGACACACACAAGAGGAGCGTGTTTTTATTCCTACATAGTACATATTAGGATATTAGCAAACTTTTTTTGATCATTATGCTAAATCCTTTGGAAAGAGTAAAAAACAAGATGTTTAATCTTTAGGATATAACTTAGTAGCTGAATTGATGCATCCTCATTCGGTATATGTCGGGAGCCATTGCAAGGCACTGAAGGTGTCACGTAGTTTGGGAGCCATAAGACAGTTGCTGAGACTGTTTGGAGCCCTAAAGCAGTTGCTGAGACTATGTTATCAATGGCTAAAGAATGCAGATGGTTGATTTTTATCAGTACTGACTCAGGAGGGGAGGTCTGCCTCCTAAAAGAAATCCTTTTAAGATAATGGAATCTGTTCCTTCCCAGATAACAAGAATGTTACGTGAGCTTGTGTGTATGTTAGCATTCTAATGATATACCTTGTACTTTGCTGTTGTATCCCAAAACATATATAAAGGCTGAGCTAAATAAAGACGAGGCTGCAGCATTGACTGTATGCCCTCCCGAAGCGCTTTCCTGTCTTCTTCTTTTTTCCTTAGGCTTCACCCCCCTCTTTTAGGTGCTGTTCGACTTTAGCCGGCTGGCTCCGGCAAGTGGCGCCCGAACAGGGACCTGAATTTGGGACGGAACGTTGACGAACGTTGAGGTGAAGACCGCCACCGCAGGAGAAGGGGGGCCCCCCGAGTTTAAAGCCGAGTAATCGGCAGAGGTGAGTGCGGTGGAACAGTCCGGGAGTAAGAAAGACACCGCGTGAAGTGAGCGCTCAGAAAAGTAAGGGTTGCGGTGTTTGTAAATAGATAGAAAGAGAGGAAAGTCGACTTAAATAAAGAAAAATGGGAAATGGAAACGGCCGCATGCTTTTTGTACATATGCTTAAGAATATGCTCCGAGCTAGAGGAGCTAAGGTAGGACATCAACAATTGTGTAATTTTTTAGAGTTTGTAGAGAAAGTTTGTCCTTGGTTCCCTGAGGAGGGAACGGTGAATTTAGAAATATGGAAAAAGGTGGGAGAAAAACTACAAGATTATTATGATATCCACGGTCCTGGCAAGGTACCTGCAGATACTTTTGGCTTGTGGGCTTTAATTAGAGATAGTTTAGATCCCAGGCATGAGAGGGTTAAAGTTGGGGAAAGCCAGAAAGGGGAAGAAAAGGGAATAGAGATGTCCCGCCATTTGAAAAGGAGAGTGAGACTATGCTAGCCTGCTGCCCCGCCCGAGGAGACTAGTGGGGAAACCTTTTGATCTGATGCTAATTAAAGATAGAGACTTTTGAGCCCCAGAGATGCAAAACAGTTGGAGGAAGAAGCCAGTTCCATAACAATGGAGGCTATTTCCCACTTATCGAGGCTGTTGGCTCTGATTATACATCTAAGGAATTAGAGAAAGATGTTCAGGGTTTGCGAACTGCCAGTGCAACAATTAACCTTACGGCTGGGAGGCTTGGAGAAGAACCTTAAAGTGCCTAGCAAAGATCCGTATCCCCCGCCTCCGTTCGAAGAACCACAGCCGGTCATTGCGGTTGTTAAGCAACCTCGAGGACCTAAGCCTCTTTCACCTTTACAAACTACGTTACATCAGGCTATAGAAAGAGGTGAGGATACACAGGGATTTCACTTAATGTGCCCTGTAACAGAACAAGAGGCTCGAGATGAGGAGGGTCAGTCAGTTCGTCTGAAACGGTATAACCCCATCCCTTTTAAATCTATTAAGGAATTGAAATTGGCTTGTGCACAGTATGGCCCTACTGCTCCTTATACTCAGGCTATGTTGGAAACGTTATCTTTAGAAGCCCTAACTCCAGCTGATTGGAAGAATTTGGCTCGAGCTTGTCTCACACCTGGGGATTTTTTGCTATGGAAATCAGAATATTGTGATCTATGTGAAAAAACAGCAGAATTGAATAGAAATCAGAATCCCCAATACTAACCACATATGAGATGTTGGCAGGAGAAGGCCAATATTGTGCGAATGATCAGCAATTAGGGTATGAAGGAGGAGCTTATGCACAAATAAGTGCTGCTGCAAAAAGGGCTTGGTGTAAATTACCTGCTAATGGAAGGCAAACTGAAGATTTATCTAAGATAAGGCAAGGGCCTGACGAGCCGTTTCAGGATTTTGTGGCCAGGCTCATGGAGACAGCTAAAAGGCTAATAGGAGAATCAGATGCAGGACTTATCTTAGTAAAACAACTAGCTTATGAGAATGCTAATTCCGCATGTCAGGCGGCTCTCAGACCTCAGAGGAAGAGAGGAAATCTTGCGGACTATATTCGATTATGTTCTGATATTGGACCTGCATATACGCAGGGTCTAGCCATGGCTGCAGCCTTACAAGGGAAAACAGTAAAAGAAGTGCTATTTAGAAATAATCAAGGCCGATCTCTCGGAAGCTCTGGCCGTTGTTTTGTATGTCAGCAACCTGGACATTTTGCTCGAAATTGTCCGCGAAACCGGCCCCCGCAGAAGCCTCCGTGTCGCCCATCGGGACTATGTTCTCGATGTGGAAAGAGTAATCATTGGGCTCGAGATTGTAAGTCTTCTAGAAATATTCAGGGTCAAGTCTTGTCGGGAAACGGGAGGAGGGGCCCGCCTCAGGCCCCGCAACAATGTTATGGGGCAATTCAGACTTTTATCCCTCAGCAAGGAAATCCGTTCAGGACCTCTATAGAGCAACCCCAGGCAGCGCAGGACTGGACCTCAGTTCCTCCACCTACGCAGTATTAACTCCTGAGATGGGAATGCAAGCCCTTCCTACTGGAATTTATGGGCCTTTACCTAAGGGGACAGTTGGATTGTTATTAGGGAGAAGTAGTACCACCATGAAAGGAATAATAGTGCAGCCAGGGGTTATTGATGAGGACTATACAGGAGAGATAAAAATCATGGTTCACTCGCCTGCAGGGATTTCTGTTTTACAATCAGGCCAACGTATAGCGCAGTTGCTGCTGCTACCTCGGGTGCAAACTAAGAATGCCTCAAAAAAGAGTCAGAGAGGGGACTCGGGATTCGGATCATCAGATGTGTATTGGGTGCAGGCTATAGGAGCTCAACGCCCAGAGCTTACCTTAACTATTAATGGAAAAAGCTTTCAAGGCTTGTTGGATACTGGGGCTGATGTTTCAGTCCTCACTGTTGAACAATGGCCTGTAGCATGGCCCAAACAGCCTACTATGACACAATTACTAGGAATAGGTCAGAGTCAAAGCCCAGAACAGAGTAGCAATGTTTTATCTTGGAAGGATGCAGAGGGTCATAGTGGGACATTTCAACCATATATTGTTCCAGGTTTGCCAGTTAATTTATGGGGAAGGGATGTTATGAGAGAAATGGGAGTGTATTTATATAGTCCCAGTGAGCCTGTTACTCAACAAATGTTTGATCAGGGACTTTTACCTAATCAAGGATTAGGAACCAGGGGCCAGGGAATTCAAGAGCCTTTGATGCCTATTCAGAGACCTCAGAGAGCAGGTTTAGGGTATTTTTAGCGGAGGTCACTGGGCAACCTGTACTCCACGCAGATCCAATTACGTGGAAAAGTGAGGATCCTGTGGCCTCTTACTGCAGAAAAAATTATAGCTGCTGAGCAGTTAGTACAGGAACAGCTTGACAGCGGACACATCATTCCTTCTAACTCCCCCTGGAATTCTCCCATTTTTATTGTAAAAAAGAAATCGGGTAAATGGAGATTATTGCAGGATCTTAGAAAAGTTAATGAAACCATGGAAATGATGGGAGCTTTGCAACCAGGATTGCCTATACCATCAGCTATACCCAGAGATACATACAAAATTATTCTTGATTTAAAAGATTGCTTTTATACTATTCCATTAGCTCCTGAAGACTGCAAGAGATTTGCTTTTAGTGTACCATCAACTAATTTTAAAGAACCTATGAGAAGGTATCAGTGGACAGTATTGCCTCAAGGTATGGCTAATAGCCCCACTCTGTGTCAAAAATTTGTGGCTCAAGCAGTGAGTAAAACCAGGCTAGCATACCCAACGGTTTACATCATCCATTATATGGATGACATTCTTTTGGCAGATAAGGAGGAAGGGCTGCTGCTAGCAGCTTATGCTCACCTGCAAAAAGCTCTTAAGGAACAAGGGTTAATTGTCGCTCCAGAGAAAGTGCAAACAGAGCCTCCTTATTCTTATCTGGGGCATAGATTATACCCTAAAGCTATATTACCTCAAAAAATTCAGTTAAGAAAAGACCAGTTACTAACTTTAAATGATTTTCAGAAGCTCTTAGGTGATATTAATTGGCTTAGACCATACCTAAAAATTTCCACAGGCGAATTAAAACCTCTGTTTGACATTCTTAAGGGGGACCCTGCTCCTACATCTGAAAGAGAATTAACAGATATTGGTCGGATAGCTTTACAGAAGGTGGAGCAGGCCATAGAGCAACAACAGATTCATTATGTAGACTACTCACAGGGATGGGCTGCCTATGTCTTAGCTACCACACACACGCCCACTGCAGTGTTGTGGCAAAACGGTCCCCTGCTTTGGTTGCATTTGCCTGTGTCACCAGCTAGAGTGTTGACTCCTTATTATGAGACTGTGGCTCGCCTAGTACAACTGGCTCGAGAAGAATCTCGCAAATATTTTGGGGCAGAGCCTTCCTTAATTGCTGTTCCTTTCACTAAACAACAAATCGACTGGTTATTTCAGAATGATGATGCTTGGGCTATTGCTTTTGCCCATTACCCCGGGGTTTATAGACAATCACTTTCCAAGAGACAAGTTGTTGCAATTTGTAAATAACCACGCTTTGGTTTTTCCTAGAGTTATGAGACAAAAACCTATAAAAGATACTCAGGTAATTTTTACTGATGGGTCTTCTAATGGCACTGCTGCTTATGTAATTCAAGGTCAGCCACATTTACTGCATACTCCTCCTGCTTCGGCTCAAATTGTGGAACTAAGAGCTGTGGCTGCAGTCTTTAAACTTATGGCCCATTGTTCATTTAATTTGTACACAGATAGTCATTATATTGC
>PUFA01002223.1:0-29818 GCA_003508835.1 Eonycteris spelaea | reverse complement strand
GTAGGGTGATATAACCATAAATACAAATTATTTAGAAGAGCATGTTATCTCATTCTTGTAGCCTATGCTCCAATCGCTAAGCTGTTCCATCTTCTTTCCCCTGAGGGTCTTTATCCTCAGAGCAGCATTTTTAAGGCTTTCTGCCAAGATGAGGACACAAAAGATTCCATAGCTATTTTTTGGAACTGGGTCTCCAAGGACCCTTTTGTTTATTCATGGAGTTACAAGTTTCCTAAATAAAGCAGACGCCGATCTTGCTAATGTGCAAACTGCCTTCTGCCCAGGAAACATCCAAATCTCCAAAACCTGAGAGAATTCTTGATACTTCTCAACTCTCGGAACTGCTTTTGATTTTTCAGGTATTGGCTGCATGAGAAAATATGCCTTAGGTTTATAATAACCAGAATCTTTTGGGATGAAAATTGCATAATTTCTGGTGAGGACAGAAAGATCTATGCATTTCCGAACTGCACGTGAATATAGAGTGAAATAACAAGCACTGCAACATTAGAAGGCAAAAACAGATTTTAGCCTTAAGAACTAATGTTGCTCCACAACAGCCTGAAGTTAGGATTGACTGACAAAAAAGTAAGTACAATGAAGTTTTTATTTGCAGCGCCCTTTGTCAAATAGGGTCATAAATTTCCATGTAAAAAATTGATTCTATCGTCTTTATCAAATCAGAGATGTTAGTGTGAATTTTGATGTTTTGTAATAAACCAAAATTATTTATTATAAGTCGTTTTTAAAATTCATTATACAGGACACTTGAAAAATCATAGCAGGTTGATTTTTATGCATTAGTTAGTGTAGTACAACTTGAGAGATCAAGACAATAAACTCCTACCTTATCCTTAACCATAACAAGAAAGAAGGTACACATACACACTCACACACACACACATATGATCATCACTCCCATGAAAAACAACGTTCATATAGTCATCATTTATCATCACACTCGACACCCTCCCTTCATTACAGATATTGATTCATCAGAACTTCAGAATAAACAGAAATGAATCAGTCACATGTGAGCGTCAATTACTTTCTCTATTCCTGCTTTGTAACATTTAGGATCATCTGAGTTTCATGGATAAACTGTATTGATTGAAAAAGAAACCATGTTATTTCAGAACACTGCAACCTGACTAGAATGGCAAGGCTGAATTCGGTGTCGCAGTGATGCTGTGCCTGTGTGCCCAAGACGTTAGGGGAAGGAGAAGTACACTCAACTAAGTGTTCTTTACAGCATCCCCAGTTCATCGACTGTGTTTGCACCCTGGGTAGCCCTGAATTTGGGGGAGGCTTTCAGCCTTCAAGCAAAGAATAAAACCAAAACAGTGTCGGCCTTCTCTACCAGAGTGTCTGCGAAACTTGAGGCTTAACTGAGGACACTACACATTTTTTGCGAGAGTTGATCCTGCCCCCAGATCGGTAAGAAGAGGACATTTTAAATAGGACAATAAAAAGTAAAATCACGTAAAATAAGTAACTCGGGCCTGCAGAGGGAATTCCTAATTGTTCGCTGACCCAGGGAAATTTCAAGCCCTGGAGACACCGACTACAGGTGTCTGAATTCCTTTGTAATTCACTCATGAGAGCTAAAAAATAACCTTGCAAAATTGATGTCAGTATTACACAGCATTTGACCACTAGCTTCCATAACTCACGGGCAGATAGATCGAGTGAGCCAAAAGGGTTGGGAACAAAGTGAAACTATATGATTGGAAGATAAGGCAAGAACGAAAATGTAGTTACTTCTCATAACCGCAAGAAAAATGTTACACACAGACAAGACGATCACTTCCAGAGAGTCGAGTCAGTTTGCTTAGCACTCATAGCCAGTGCTGAGGGCTCGTTAGGGCTTCACTGCACTCTATTCAAGTGTCTCTGAACTCTTCATGCAGACGGGGCCGAAAGCAGGAATCCACCATGAGAAACCACACAATAACGACGTTCATCCTGCTGGGACTGACCGATGACCCACCACTGAAAGTGCTGATTTTCATCTTTCTTTGTTTCACCTACATGTTGAGTGTAGCCGGGAACCTGACCATTATCTCCCTCATCTTCATAGATTGCCATCTTAGAACAGCCATGTACTTTTTTCTCCAAAATTTCTCTTTCTTAGAAATCTCATTCACGACTGCTTGTATTCCCAGATTTTTGTACAACATATCAACTGGTGACAAAATCATTACCTATGAGGCTTGTGCTGTCCAAATATTTTTCACCTACCTTTTTGGGATAACAGAATTTTTTCTCCTAGCCGCTATGTCCTTCGACCGCTATGTGGCCATCTGCAAACCCTTGCATTATGTGACGATCATGAATAACAGAGTCTGCAATAGGCTTATCATCAGCTGTTGGATGGCTGGTTTGTTCATCATAATCCCCCCACTTAGCCTGGGGCTCAGTCTGGAATTCTGTGACTCTAATGTCATCGATCACTTTTTCTGTGATGCCACTCCTCTGCTAAAGATATCATGCTCAGACACAGGGTTCATAGAGCGAATGATTTTAGTGTGTGCGCTGTGTTGACTTTTATCATGACCCTTGTCTGTGTTGTTCTGTCCTACATTTATATCATCATGACAATTCTAAGGTTCTCTTCTGCTCAGCAAAGGACAAAGGCCTTTTCCACCTGTTCCTCCCACATGGTTGTGGTTTCCATGACCTATGGCAGCTGCATCTTCATCTATATCAAACCTTCAGCAAAGGAAGAGGTCGCTCTTAACAAAGGGGTTTCTCTGATCATTTCTTCTATTTCTCCAATGTTGAATCCATTTATTTATACCCTGAGAAACAAGCAGGTGAAGAAAGCCTTGAATGACTCATTCAAAAGGATTGCATTCTCTTTCAAAAGTAAAAGAAAAGAGTAGTTGATTAATCACACTGGAGGATGAATATTCCCCCTTTTCTGGTAAAATTCTAATCACGTTTGTGTCTTAATAATCTCTCTTCTAGTTTATGAACATTTCGCAACTTCCTTTACTGTACTGATGGTGTACTGAAACAAAAAAATTGATTCCTCTATTCCAAATCTATCTAACAATTCCATTCACATGGGTACAGTTGTATCATAAAATTGGAGTTATGGGTTATAAATAAGCTGTGACGCAGTAATAAAAAGCGCAAGTCTTTGTAAGAATATATTATAACACTAGAACTAGGAAAATATGTCAGACGAAAACATTGAAAGAGCACTATCACTACAAACGCCTGAAACATTATCGGTGCGATTTAATAACCGTTATTCTCAGTGTTTCGCTTATCTTATAGCACATAAGGGAAATCCCTAGGTGGTAGCGATAAAGAGGGTACTGAAAACAGGCAGCTTAAGTCTATAAACTGACATAAGTATGCATAGACTGCAGAAGAGTGAATAAAGACATTTCATAATGTATCCAAGCAGAATGCATTAAGTACCACAAGAAGGTGGAACATGAAATGTCAATAGCCACATGATGAAAAAATTTAGAACCAGCACAACAGCATGCAACTAAGATTACCATATCAATGTACATTCGATGAAAGGGAGAATTAAAAACAATCTGCCCACCCAAATTTAGATGATAAATTTGAATATTTTTTTTAGAAAAAAAAAGAAGAGAAAAATTTTCCTAATGTACCTTAAAACTCTGATTTTACATTCACACGTAGAGTTTTTAAAGTCTACAAATCAGATATAAAACTGAAAATTAAAAAATATGAATTTGATCTCAAAGGTAGAAAAGTACACGGAAAAATAAATGAATGCGACTCTATCAAACCAAAAGGCTTCTGCACAACAAAAAATAGCATCGACAAATCAAAGAGGCAACCAAATGAATGGAAAAATATGTGTGAACAATGCCTCTGATAAGGGGTTAATGTCCAAAATGTGTGAAGAGCTCATACAACTCAACAACAAAAACACAAACAATCCAACTCTAAAATGGGCAGAGGATGAACAGAAACTTCAAAGAAGACGTACGAACAGCCTGCAGATATATGAATAGATACTCAACATCAAACTATTGAATGCAAATCAAAACACAATGAGATCACCTCACAAGTATTGGAGAGGTTGTGGGATGAAAGGAATCCTTACACACTGTTGGTGGGAATGTAAATTGGCACAACCACTGTGGAAAACAGGATGGAGGTTTCTCAAAATTTGAGAGTAAGGCACACACACACACACACACACACACACACACACACACACACACACACACTGTGTGTGCTGAGAACACAGAAAAAAATAAATAAAATATTTTAGGTAGATTAAAAATAAAGGAACCTGTACTCATTTTAAACAGTTAGAACTACACAATAAAACTAAGTAAGTAGAATGAACAAGAAAAGTTTAGGATAAAAAGCAAAGCAATCACAGTAAAATATAAGGTAAGTAATTGAGAAGCTGATTTTCTGTAAAACTCAGGGGGAAAAATTACAGGCCCATATATTGAGGGAAAAGAGGGAAAGGAACATATTCAAGATCAAAAATCAGAAACAAGATATAAATATCAATACACAAGAGAATGCAACACACAGATGATGTATTATATAAGTGCACATTTGAAACCTATGTAATTTCATTAACTAATGTCATGTCAATAAATGTAATTTTAAAAATCAACTATATATAAATATATGCTGCATTTCATTTTACAACATGTGATGAAAATTGGAAGCAAAATATTCTTGGCAAAATATGAATTAAGAAATCATAAACTCGATGTATGAGAAAGTGCACTTATTACTGTCTATAAAATGGAAAGAGGATTGAATTGTTTTTTAAAAATTATTATTAATTTAAAATATTCTAAATAATTTTATTTTAAATTAAACCATGCCAAACACCACAGTTTTTATTTAACTGTATAAATAGAAATAGTTCGTGTAAAATATAAGTAAGAAATAGATCATGAACAAAGAGTTATCTAGTCATAAAAGAAAAGCTATATCTCAATAAAATCTAGCCACATACTTACCATATCAATCAATTTTAAAAAGTAGATATCATAAGAATAGACCAATAGATGGTTAAAAGTCTTTAATAACATTTTAAGAGTCATAAAAAATCCCAAGTAAATGAGAATATGGTTAAAAAAATAAACCTGTTATAAACAAATAAAATATCAATAGATTAAAATCAAAATCAAAAATCAAATCTGAATTCCTAGTCTCCTCCATGTTATTTAACATTGTTTTGGATGATCTTCAAAATCATAAAATAAGAAAAGAAAATAGTCATTATAAATACTAGAGAGATGATATATAAATATGTTTTAGCAACTTGAATATGCATGTTGTAAGCATTTCTAATTCTGGAAATGAAATGTGTTTTATAATGTATGACATCTTAGCATTTACATCATAATTTAATTGGCAACATTTTTTTCAAAGAAGATGTCTTTGGATGGATGTTGTTTTAATTTCATATAAAGAGGCATACATTCAGCTCTCCATATCTTCAGGTTCTGCATCCACGGATTCGACCAACAGCGGATAGAAAATATCAGGGGAGAAAAAGTTGCATTATTGATGATGTGTACTATGTGGTTAGGCCTACGCTGGTGCCTCTGTACTGAACACATACGGACTTTTTTTTCTTGTCATTATTCCCAAACGACACAGTATAAAGCTAAATACATAGCATTTACATTGCATTATGTATTAGAAGTAATCTAGAGATAATTTAAAGTATACGGGAGGATATTCGTAGGTGATATGCAAATACCACATCATCATATATAAGGAAATTTGAACATCCGAGGAGTTTGGTATCCAAGAGTCGTCCTGGATTCAATCCCCCATGGATACCGAGGGACGACTGTATACTCTTCTGCGAACTTTATTGAAAAAGATAAATGCAAGAAACTAATAGAAAACGAACAGAATTCAGGAAAGAATTTAAGCTGGATGAAGAATACATTTTTTAAAATCACTGGCCTATTTTTATGTAGCAATAAACACTAAAAAGCAAAGTAGGAAAATAATTTTAATCATAATAGGAATAAAGGGATGTCGTTAAAAAGCAAAACACGGCTTTCTAAATTAAGGAGATACATTAGATTTAAAGACATAAAATGAAATCTGAAAAATACAATAAAAGAGTTATTTTATTCTTGGTTCCAAAGATTTATATCAAAAATATAATAATTAGCCCAAAATAACATGTAGAATTCAATGCAATTGTCACTGGAATTCCAACTATTATGTTATTAATAACACAAAATTATTTCCAGATCTACCTGTAGGAATGAAAAACCACAAATAATCTATGAATGTACGAATAATACCTATCAAAACAAATTTAAAATATGTATTGGCCTAGGGTTAAGTAAGGCACAGAACAGGAAATACAAAAACAGAATGTGTAAATAAGCTAATATATTCAATTATAAAGAAGGAATTTAAGTTCAGTGTATAAAATATGTATTGTTTATGAATGTTGTTCCAACAACTTATTCTTCTCTCAGTGAAAATCTTAAACCTTCCTTCACAACATACACATTAAAAAATCTCAAATGGATTTGAGACCAAAATATTATCTCTGTCTATTATATATCTTGACAGATACATAATAGATAGATAGGTAATAGATAGATGATAGATGATAGATGACAGATAGATAGGTAGACAGATAGATAGTTGATAGATAGATAGTTGATAGATAGTTGATAGATGACAGAGATGATATACACACACACATCGTGTATTTTCTATCAGTAAATATAGACAAATTTGTGTATTTTCCTATACGAAAAAAAACCGAGATATTAAAATAAAAAGATATTATACTCTCAACATACATAATTTAAAACATTTTATAATTCAATGCTATACATCAATATATCTCAATAAGGTTGGGAAAAATATCTTTTCTACCTAAGAGAAATAAAGTTAGTAAATAAAAACATGACAAAATTGTTCATCCTTCAGCATATTCAAAGACATCCAAATGAAAGCAACTTTAAAATAGCATTTTTAGCAACAAAAATAGCAAAATTATAGCTTTTTATTATAAGAATTGTCAATGTTGAAGTGAGATTTTGTATTCATTCTTGATGGCATTGTTAATAGAATCCTTTTGGAAAGGAACATGACAATAAAGAGCAGTAGCCATCAGTAAATACAGTCATAAAATAAAACATTTATAAATGAAGTATGTCATATGCTACATAGTAAAAAGTGTGTGCTAGATTAATATCTAAATTATGAAAATAGGTCTCAAATATAAGAACAGGGTATACAAATACTTCACAAAAAAAATGAAGAATAAGAATAGGTAACTGGCCTAACAGCCAATCAATTTACAAGCAAATATGTAAAAGTTTGGTCAAACTCATGGATAGTCAAAAGGTAAGGGAAGGGGTTCAAATACATGGTGAAGAAGGAGATTTGACTTTGGGTGGTGAACACACAATGCGATATGCAGATGACGTATTATTGAATTTTGCACTTGAAACCTATCTAATTTTATTAACCAATGTCATCCCAATAAATTTAATAATAACAAAAAAGATGTTGGGAATTGAAAAGAGCTCTTATCCTTCTTGCTTATTGGAATCCTTGAGGAATAGCTATTCTCACACAATGTTCTCAAAATGTTAACTGTCATGGTTTATTTTGTAAAGTGATAAAGCATTTCGGTTAAAAAATGCATACCAAATTTTTGTACCGCTGAGATAGAGTATCCTCATTCTTCTCACATCCTCTCCCTTACAACTAATGAAGTAAACATGCATAGAAAGCCCCTTAAAGATGGAAAGAGGAGGGTGGACCGGCCAGGGACCTTGCACTAGAGGAATAGCATGGCAGTGAGTACTCTCAGTTTCCTTATCCTCCCTACGTCCCACACAGGGTACTACAGAAGCTCCAATCCAGTACCTCAGCAAACACACATTTTTTTTTTTTTAAAGTTCTGAGGAAAGCCTGATCCACTCGCCAAAGGACTGAGAAGAGGGTGGGCTACCAGCAGAAACCCTTTTTAACAATATTCACCCTGCTCCAGGAAAAGACCATCAGATCCCCCCATACACACCCTTGGTTTCAATGGGCCAGGTGGATAGCCTCTACTCACATCTAGCATGGAGGAGACTGAACAAGGCTGTGCAAGTTGATCTTCTGTCCTACCCCACTCCAGCCCTGTGGAAGGAAGCGAGAGGTAAGCTTCAATTCTCCCATTAGGTGATTGCGGCAAGGCCAACAGGAAGCTAATCTCTCATCCTCTGCCTGGCAAATCAGACGGTGCTCCAATTCCCCTACCAGAGCAGTTTCTGTAGTGTCCACTCGCAAGATCAATCTCCACCCACACTTAGCAGCGTGAGACTTACAAGTGGTGCAAGGAGGGGCTAGTCACCACTGGACTTTACTTACCTCTCCCCCAACATCAACATGTCAGCAGGACCTGACGGAGTTGAGCCTCCGCCCTTGTCTAGTATGAAAGAGACTGAAGGAGGCTGTGCAATTTGGAGCTCGTAAACACTCCGCTTTCTCTCCACTACTGAAGTCAGCAAGGTCCGATTGGAAACTGAACCTACATTAAACAGAACCTATACCCACTTAGCATCAAAGAGACGGAAAGAGGTAGTGGGAAGTGGTCTTAGTGGCACTTCCTGACTCCCTTCCTTCTTTCTCTTCTTATCAGCAGGGCCCCACCAGGAGCCGATTTCCCTGGTGGCAGCGAGGCCAGCGGGGAGGTGGCCATAAACCTTACTCAGAGGCAATTAGACTGTGACTCACTGCCTCTCTTTCATTAGGAAGGTGTCGCTGGGCCTGAGGTGGGATCTGAAATTCTACTCCACTCATCTACAATAAAGCAACGTGAGCCAGCACACCAATTGTACCAGGCTAAAGTTGTCAGGGCTAAATATGAAGCTGACTATGAACTTCCACCCGGCCCTCATGTTACATCTTAAAGGGAAACTTCCCACCTTAAAAAATAATAATAATAAAATGGATCCAGAGTCTGGTATAAAATATCCTATATGTCCAGAATATAATTTTTAAGGAATCACTTGTCATACTGAAAAACAGGAAGATCACAACACAAATGTGAAGAGGCAGCAAATACTAGCACCAAGATAAATCAGTTGTGGATTTACTTGACAATGATTTTTAAAAAGCCATCATATGGCATTTGTCTTGATTTTTTTTTATAGCAGTTAATGTCCTTTAAAAAATTTTTTAAATTATTTTTCATCGACAACTGGCATAATTTGTTTCAGGTGTACAACATAGTGATTAGATTTTTATGTAGCTTATGAAGTGATCACCCAATAATACTAGTACTCATCTGACACTGTACATAGTTATTATAATATTATCGACCTGTATTCCTTATGCTATATCCCCGTGACTTTTTGTAACTGCAAATTTGTATTTCTTAAACACTTCTCCTTTCTCACCGACCCCCCTCCCAACTCCTCTCCCATCTGCCGACCACCAGAACATTCTCTGTATATATAAGTTTAGTTCTGCTTTGTTTGTTTGTTTGTTTTGTTCTTTAGATTCCACATGTAAGTGAAATCATATGGCATGCATAAAAAAGTAAAAATAAAAAGACATTTTAAAAACACCTCAATGATCAAAAACATATTCTGTGGAAACAAAACACAAAAAATAAAAAACCTCAGCAAAGAAATAGAAGGGGGGGGGAAGAATTGAATAGAAACTATAGTGTTGTTGTAAATAAATAAAACTCAAGGTAAAAAACTCATTTGTTGGGCTAGATACTGGAGTGGAATTGACGGAGAAGAGAATCAATGGTCTTGAGGACAGACCAATATAATTTACTCAACCTAATAAGTAGGAAGAAAGTAGAAAATTGAATGAAGAGTCTCAAGGACCTTTGGGATACTAACAAAACGGCTAATGTCCCTACGATCAGAGTCCCAAGAGAGGAGAATGAGTGCAGAACTGAAAGAGTACTTGAAGAAATAATGGCCGAAAATTTCCCCCAATTAGCAGAAGACATTGTTCTGTAACTACACTCTGGGTTGCTATAAAGACATTCTCAGACGAAGGAGAACTAAGGACTGCCAACAAATCCTTCCTTAAAAAAAACGTTCCCAGATAAACAAACCCAGAAAATGTGTAGCTAAAGGACCTGCCCTGCAAGAAACACTAAAGAGAGACCTTCAGGTGGAAGTGAAAGGACACTAGACGATGACTTAAACTCACATAAATAAATTAAGGGCACCGATAATGGTAAATACATAGGGAAATATAAAGAACAATATCAATTATGTTTGTAACCTTTTTCTACTACCTGATTTAAGACAACTGAATAAACTAACAATAAAATTGTGTTGCTGAGCCTATCATGCATAAAGATGTAATTCGTATGACAATAGTTATACCTAGGCAGGAGGAGGGAGCAGAGCTGTATTTGAGCAGTTCTACGTGCTACTGAAATTAATTTGCTTTATTCAGAACTTTAGATTAGATATTTAGAACTTTAGATTCAGATGGTTAAAAGTTAAATTGTTCATTATAATCTTTCAGGACAACTAAGAAAATTACTCCAAAACCTGTGGTTAAAGAAGTAACGAGAAAATTAAAATGGAGTACTAGAAAAATATTGACTTAATCCAAAAATGGGGGTAATGAAGGAATAAAGGAACAAAAAAGGCATTAGACACACATACACATAACAGCAAAATGGTAGACATACAGCCTACCTCATCAGTAATTTATTACATATAAATGGAATAAACTTCCTAAGCAAAAAGCAGAGATTGACAGAATGTCTACAATTCACAAACTATCCTTTCAAAACCCAAGCAGGTTTTAAATAAAAGGATCCAAATATATATATTACTCAGAAAAGATCTGGAGTGGCTATATCAGCATCAGACAAAAGAGACTGTATGACAAAAATTGTTGCTAGAAGCAAAGAGGGAAATGGTATAATGATAAAACTCCTTCAGAAAGACATACTAATTATAAACCTTTTTCAACTAGCAAGAGAGCCCCCAAATCCATTAAGCAAAAACTGACAAAAAAGGGCAAAATAGACAATTCAAAAAGAATTGTGCGAAACTTCAATAATTCACTTTCACTAATGGATAGAATAACTAGACGGAAGGTTATCAAGTAAATAATAGATGGTGTGAGCAATACTATAAATCAATCAGACCTAACAGACAGACATCTATCGAACACTCATTCAAACATCAACATACACATTCTTCTCAAACACACACGGAAGTTCTCTAGCACAGATCATATACTAGGCCATATAACAGGAATCATTATATTAAAAAGGATTCAAATCACACAAATTGTGTTCTCCAACCACACTGTAATAAAATTATAAATCAATAAATGAAGAAAATTTGGGAAATTTACAATTACATGAAACGTAAACAACACTGGCCTAGACTGTCAATGGATTGAAGGATAAATCACATGAGAAATGAGAAAATACTTTGAGAAGAGTGAAAGCAAAAACACAGCATATCAAAACATAGAGAATGCAGCTCAAGCAGTGCTTACAGTGAAATGTATAGCGGTAGACACTGTATTAAAAAAACAAGATCTCAGATCATTAATCTAACCTTCCACTTTAAGGAACCTGAAAAAGAAGAACAAACTAAAACCGAAGCAAGCGTGTGGAAGCAAATAATAATAGTACAGAGACTGATATAGCCACTTCAGCTTTTTAAAATGAGTGTTAAGATGATATATCTTTCTCCATGCCTTTACGTTTACCTATTCGAGACTGTATATAAAGTTGGTTTCTTGTAGACTGTACAGGAATACAAAAAAGAGTAGAAAAAAGAATTAAACAAAAGCTCTTTAAAATTTCTCGCAGGGCTTTTGCTTTTTAATTCACTGTGATAATCTCTCTTTTGATTGATGTATTAGACAGTTAACATTGAAAATGAACATTCAGATTATTTTAAGCTTTCAGAGGCCCACTGCACAAAGAAAAGTGACTCCGAGAGGTCAGCATTGACATGTTTTTCCTTCTGTCCAACCTTTAATTTGTAGGAAAGAATGTTTTATGCTTATTCCCCTCTCCCGGAATATCCTGACTCCTATTTGTTTCCATTTTTTTTTCTACCATAATGTAAAATTATATAAAAGTTAAGACAAAGCCAAGGATCCAGGAATACGCAAGTAGTGTTCTCTAAGCAGTATAAATAAGTTAAATGTCACCCAGGCATGTCCTACAGGAATCATAGACCTTAATATAAAAGATCAAACTATAAGATAAAAGTCCGTGGAAAGAGAACATGGGAGTACGTCTCAGGCACCTTGGGTTGGGCAAAGACTTCTTACATGTGACACCAAAATCACAAGCAGTAAAAGATAAGCATAAATCAATTTGACTTCATCCAAAATAATTTTTTTTCTCAAAACAACATTCAGAAATTGGAACACCAACACAATGGGATAAAATATTTAAAATTATATATCTGATAGAAGATTGAATCCAGAATACATAACGAACTCTTACAACTCTACCATAGGAAAACAGTCCAATTAAAAAAAATGGGAAGTTATGATTGACCAACAGAAAAGTAAGTATACCTAATTTTGCAACATTAGTAGTACCTCCCTTTGTGAAACTTAGGCCATGCTTTTCTCTGAGAAAAAAAAGATTGCATCGGCCTATATTAAAACGATATATATCAGTTATAACATATTTTACAGAGCCTTCAAAAATATGTCTTAACAATAAATAGGGTGATGTATAAAAGATAATTCTCATATAAGGAAGAAGCTCACATTGTAAAATAAAGCACTGTGTGTGTGTGTGTGTTGTGTGTGTGTGTGTGTGTGTGTTCCTCCTTCCACTCCAAAAGACTGGCCGCAGTAACATCACTCAGAAATCTCTGCCTCCTCAAATATCTATTGAGAAATAAATAGAAGTCAGTTGATTACATGTCACTGTCAATTAGCTTATTGAATCCTGGCTTACGGCACCTTGTCATATCTCATAAGAAAAAAAAATTGAGCATCGAGTAATGCCCATAGGATGTTGAGCTGAGTAAAGTTACATAGTGATGCACATGTAGCTTAAGAGACAGGGAGAAAGGATGACAGAAAAGTTAGTAGACTGTAGCAATCATTCTCCATCACTTCTGAATTTCATCTAAAACACATGTTGACTATGTCCCAGAATTCCCTGGGAGGGTTCTAGTTTTCAGGCAGACCATGAGCCTAGCTCCACACTTCTCCAGATTGGTTATGGCCACCCTATGAGTTTAACAGTATGGATGGACAGATAATATGGTGTGCTTCTTCTCTTACCTCAGTATCAAAATAATTGCTTCTTTGAAAAACTGTGGAAGGAAGAGAAGGCAGTTATACCTTTTGTCACAATTGAAAAGGCAACTTCACAATGTAACTTAATTAATACAAATAGCTCTTCCTTAAAAGAGAAAACAAAAGACCACAACATTTTCTACTAATAGAGTCAGAGATATAGAAAAATTTTTTAAAATATTCGGTATCGTGGCGATATGAACCAACGTCCAAATATGAAGAAATAGCTTTGCCTCAGTGTGTTTGGTAAATGTGGGCTATGTAAACTTATTCAAAAAATATTTTTAGGCATTGATAATATATGTGGAAATATGTTAGTTGTCACTGCTATTGCAGTGAGAAAACCATGACCTGCACAATACATTCTCTGGCTAAACATTAACATCATGGCAAGCTTTTTTTGTTATGGGAGCACACGAGAGTGGGTGTGTAGGCTACGAAGCCATCAGAATTGCAGAAAACTTTTAGGGGAAGTGGTGCACCAATTGAAAATCAATAATGATAAGATTTACTAAGGTCAAGTTGGGGAATATGGGAGAAAGTGTGCAAGAGAAGTGCTTACGACAATACCTGGCACAGAGCGCATGGCTTCCAGATGGAACCTGTAAGCACACAGGAAAGGAGGGGAGGGTGGCATTCCATGTGGAAGACCAGGACTTCTGTTTTAGGCACATTGAAATGGACATGCGTGTGATTCGTGCAAGGAGATACGGTTGGTAGGAGGGTCAATGTATGTTTGGTAGTCAATTCAATCTGTAAGTCAGAAGCAATCCCCTACTAGAAACAAATTTGGTATTCATTAAGTGATAGATGTTATATAAAGTTCTATGAATTGTAGAGAAAACAGTGAGAAAATGTAGTCAGAAGTGAAGAGGAACTAATAGGTCCTAGGAAAACAAGCAAAAAGATAACACACACACAAAAGTTAATTTATCAAAGCATTTCAAAAATACAAAAACAAAACTTGGGTTTAAAATACAGTATTCTGCATAACAGCTTGCATACTGATAGAGAAATGTGGAAGGAAGGCAAGAAAGGGAAGCTTATTTTGGTCTTCTGTGTAGGTTATCCATTGTCATAAAATAAAATACACTTTTTTTAAAAAATGGGGGAAAATAATTATAAAGCTAGAACAGAGTCTCCAGGATTTGGTAAAGATTCTTTAGCGTGAGTCCAAATTATATATCATGTATTAGCATTCAGAAAGAGCCACATTGTTAATCAAAACATAATTTTAATAATGCAATTTTTTTTTTACTGAGCTCTGAATAGGGAAGAATTTGGGGGAGTCGAATGACATTTATGCTACCCATGATATCACACATTAAGAAATAAATCTATCACATGTATAGTGTGCTTCGAAATATAACAAATTATATAACAGGTTAATAGAGCTATAAAATGTAGTGGAGGTTAATAGAGCTGATTACATTAGATTTCGTACAGATAATGTGATCTATAGAATAACCTCTCTGAATTATGGGGGAGGGAAATTGGACAGAAGTCATCAGTGATGAACAACTATACAGTAACAACATTCATTCTGCTGGGACTGACAGATGAGCCTCAATTGAAAGTTCTTTCTCTTTCTCTTTCTCACCTAAACACTGAGTATAACTGGAAACTTGACAATCATCACACTCACCTTTGTGGATCCCCACCTTAAAACACCCATGTACTCTTTTTTTTTTTTTTTACAAAATTTCTCTTTCTTAGAGATCTCATTCACATTGCCTGTATTCCCAGATGCTCGTATAACGTAGCAACAAGTGACAAGATCATTACCTACAATGACTATACCAGCCAAGTCTTTTTTTGCTAATCTCTGTGAAGTAACAGATTTTTTCTGCTGGCTGCCATGTTCTATGATCACTATGTGGCCATCTGCAAACCCTTGCATTATGTGACCATCATGAGCAGCAAAGTCTGCAGAGACTTATTGTCTCTGATAGTTGGGTTGTTGATTATAGCCTCCCCACTTTATCTGGGGCTGAATCTGAAATTCTGTGATTTCAATGTCATCGATCATTTTCTCTGATGTTTCACCTTGAAGATATCACGTTCGGACACATGGTTCGTGGAACACACTTTAATCTATGCTGTGCTGACCCTCATTTTAACTCTTATGTGTGTACCTCTATCCTAAACTTGCATTATCAAGACAATTTTAGGATTTCCTTCTGCCCGATAAAGGAAAAAGGGCCTTTTCCACCTGTTCTTCCCACATGATTGAGGTTTCCATGATCTATGGCACATGCATGTTCATCTGTACGAATCCCACAGCAAAGAAGAGTGATTATTAATAAAGTCGTTTCACCACTCATTTTTTTCCATTCCCCCTATGGTAAAACATTTATTTATACACTGAGAAATAGGCAAGTTAAGAAAGCCTTCAATGATGCGACAATCAAAAGATTTGCATCATTCTGAAGGAAGTAAAATAAAATAGCAGTCAATAGTGTTAAATGGCTGCTAAACCTTTCTATAAAGTTTACAGTTTTTTTCAGCTTTTAATAACCTGTATTTCAGTTAATGTTCTATTTCTCAGCTCCTCTGAGTTTATGCAATTTAAGTAATGAAACATTAAAGAGCATAAATTCACAATGGCAAAGTTGGCTGAAACTCTGATGCTACACTAATACAATGGACTGAAATTAAATGGAATGAAAATGATGCATGTCAATAATTATTAGATTAAGAATAGATTCACATGTATCTAAGTATAAAGTAGCATATGACAAGCTATGTATCTCAATATATGTTTTTAAATTAATGTTCATCCATTTGTAAATATGCATGCAATATATATGGGCATATTGAAGGAGGAAAAATATGGAAGAATATGCTCCAAAATATTTGCATTTTTCATCCGTTTTAGAGTTATTTTCCTTGTTCTTTTCCCCTGTTTTCCTATTCTTCCTTATCTTATCAAATGTCTCAAGAATGTGTAATTTATTCATTGTATAAATATTGGTAAAGGAAAGAAGGTTGCTCTACAACCTTTTAACTACCTTACCTGATAGGGATGAATTCAAAGAAACACACTCGTTTTTTTATTAGATTCTTATTGTTTTCCTAGCAGTCTCTTTTAAATTATTGTGATGTTTTTGCCTGTCTCTAAAGGCTGTGTCCCCAAAATTACTGTGTTAAGTTCGATTTTCCGCCCAAGTTCGTTACGGAAATGATTCATTAGTGATTTTTCAACCCGGTTACCAAGGACCCTTTTGTTAACAAACAACTTTGTTTCAGATTTGGCAAATAAGCAAATATCAAGCTTGAAAACGAAAAATTCTCTCCTTAAGGAAGATCATTCAGAACATCAACTCTTCCAAAGCTACTGGAAGTTTCTCTTTACTAAAACTTTTTTTCATGAAGAATAAAATAAAATATTTCCTGAGCTTATGGCAGCACTTCCACCTTGAAGAAGTTTATGCAATTGACTGAAGATAGAAGCTCAAGTCATTCAAGGCTTTTGTAACCGTGGGCAGGGTTTCAATGTGTAGTGAGCAGAAACTCTCATGAAAGTTTTCACCATGGCATTCATTTTCATATTTGTAGCTGTACAAATCATTGCAATTAAGCAATTCATCAGGGGAGGCTATGACTGTTAGAAGTACAGATAATGATAAAATCTTTCTTTCCCATTATATTCTCTTCTGGGAAGATTGGTCATATTTGCCTCTGGAAAAGGAATTTTCCCTGACTGTGTAAAACTGAGAGATGTGTTCATGTGAATATCAATGGAATATTATTTTTAGAATGTATTATTATTTTTGTATTCATTGATGTGATCATTTTATGCAAGAATAAGTAGGAAGTCATCTAAAGGTAATATAACTTGAGGGGCACAAAGAAGCAATACCTCCCTAACAAAAAAATAGATTGACAACTTGAGTAACATTGCATCATCTCATTAGAAAACAAAAATTTTTTAATCTTTTATATATAATATAAACAGCAATCAGTCAATAATCATCCAGAAAAATTTATTACTCAACACCTGCATTGTAATATAGGAGTTCTCACAGAGACATGGTTTTAATGACTGAAAGAAAAAGTAATTTTATGACTGAATACTAGTAGAAGTGAGTTGGGCTGCATAGTTGCCACAGAGAAGCACAGGGAGGGAGGAGGGATGCAGAAATGATTTTGCTGCATCTCAGGATGATCCGTGTGAATCTGAGGTGCAGACCTACATTCCATAGGAGCATCCTAGCTCTCAAGCAAACCAGGAGCAAGTCCTTGTTCCTTTTCGGTGATAGTGACTCTCATTCTTGAGATTCAACTCCAAAACTTACACACATGATCAAAGCTGACACTGTTCTCATCTCAATATGGAGGGAATATTATAAAGCAATATAGTGAAAATTTTCACATAATACACAAATTGAAGGCTCTACCACAAATTGTAGGAACATTTCTTTTTGGGAAACTCCAATTCAGGTTTTTAAATGTTTGAAAATCTGAGGTAGCATTTGGTTTGTGTTAGTTGAGAAAAAAATTCTGTAGACAACATATTGCCAGAAATTTAGAAGGTCAAAGTTCCTGGCTTCTGGTTTTCATACCATACTGAGAGATGCCTCAGGGAAGCCAAAGGAATATCAATGAACATACAACTATTCCTCTGATTAGCCAATATAGCACGGAGGGGAAGGCAACTATCGCTTTTCCAGAAATAAAGGTAATGGATGTAATCTGAGTAATGCTTCTTCCAAAAGAGATGAAACGAGGCAGAAAAAAAAACTTCAAAAATTTGTCAAAAAGCAAAAGGTGTGGTACATATATACATGGAATATTACTCAGCCATAAGAAGAGATGAAATACTGCCATTTGCAACAACATGGATGGACCTCGAGATATTCATGCTAAGCGAAAATAAGCCAGACAGAAAAAGTTGGAAATCACCTATCACTTATATGTGGGATATAAACCTAAAGGCAAAAAATAAGCAGGACAAACAAACAGAGACTCATGGACATGGACTACAGACCAGTGGTTAACAGGAGGTAGGGGGTTGGGGAGGGGTGGGAAGGTAGACAGGGTAAAGGAGGTCAAATATAAGAGGTAGGGGGAAGGCAAAGTAGGTAAACGAGATCAAATATGTAGTAGCTAAAAGAAACTGACTTTGAATGGGATCACATGATAGAATATACAGATGTCAAATTATAATGTACACCTGAAAATTATATAATTGTATTAACCAATGTTGCCCCAATAAACTTAATATTTAAAAGGTTTTTTTTAAGTCAAAAGTTTGGCTCACAATAGAGCAAATTAAATGTAAATTCAATATCACTGCAGTATTTAGATACATCCCAATATAGCTTCAGGATGAACATTCGACTTAAAAATTTTGCCAGTATAACTTTTTTAGGTAATGAATATATGTGGAACATTGTTACACATAGAGTAATAGTAAAATAGAAATAACAATTGCTCTGAATGACACCCAGTTCCCATATCAGACTTTCCTTAATTTCCAAAAACATAAACACTTAACTTAAAAAAACCAAGGACCAAGTCTTTGCATCTAAAATGGAACTGAACTTGAGAAACAGATGAGTGAAGGAAAGGATAGTGTCAAAGAAGAATGTATTGCAGGTAGATAATCTTTATACAGTGAATTGTTTGATACGTGACCAAATCTATTAGTCTGATTGTAAAAAACTCAAGGAAAGTAACAGGAGGGAAGTGTGGATATTTTTATGCTTGAGTGTATTTGGCCATCCTGACATTCTTAAGAGCAATTATTTTGAGGGATTAAGCAATTAGGAGTATAAGAAAATATCTACCAAGTGTGCTTGTCAAGGTAAAGGAACTAAAAGAAGAGAGGAATATACATACACATGATAGACACAAAAAAGCAAAGAAACACCCAGGAAGTAGAAATAAAGATGTGGGAGGAAAACATGTAATGTTATGATAAATTATGAGAGAACGTTATGAATAGTGTGTGGTCAAAGTACACATTCCACGCAGAATTCTGCCACTATTTTATAACAAAGAAAGAGTTCTTTGATAAACTTTGGTGAAAACCATTTCATTATCATGTGGTGGCAAAAGTGTGATTAGCACATGGTGAAGAATGAATTGATGAGGGTGAATAACAACAGGAAAGAATATCTGTGAGGCAGAACATTGAAATGGCGAGCATATATTTACTAGTTATTGTGAGCTAGGTACTTTTCTAATATTCAGATATTATAACTTAAAAAAATTAATAATATTTGAAATTATACTATTACCCTTCCACTTCATAGGTGATAAAACTGAATCATGACAAAAGCAAACAATACTTGGGGAATGTGACTAGTGTTCAAATCTGTTTTTTTTTTTTTGTGTACTTAATGACATTAGTACCAAGATATTTCAATTAGCTAAAGAGTTTAAAGATAAAATCAATTTTGATGTCATAAACTTTTGTGAATGTCACACCCAACTTGTCTTAAAATTCTGAACAACATATTTCTCACCAAAATACTCTGTTTCTCTGCACAACAATAGAAAGTGACTAAAAATTTCAGAAAGAAATTCATAACAGATGGGAAGAAAGGAATAAGGAGAAAGTTGTTTAGAGAATAAAACATCAGTTTAAAAAATTGAAATAATAATAGAACTCAAAATCTTAAGCGATGGATATGAAAAGGCTACACAGTAAGCCCCAAACCATTTGCATTACGTTGGCACTTTAACAACAAAGAAAAACATTAAAGTTGTTAAGAAAACTTGGCTTTAGATTTAGCTTCAGTTACTGGTAAAATGTAACTCTATGAGTAAACCAATCTAATGTGCTGATAAAAGTAAAACATAAATTGGACATTCTTGCAGGGAAGGAAAAGGAGCAAGGATTAGAAAGCATTTCCAGACAAATAGTTGATGAGAATTTCCAAAATCTAAACAATGCGCTGTAGCTTGGAATTCAAGAAGTCAACAGAACATCCAATTATCTCAACCAAAAAGGCCTTTACCAAGACACATTGTATTAAAATTATCGAAAATCAATGGTTAAGAAAGAATCCTCAGGGCAAAAGGAAAGAAGAAAGTAACAAATAGAGGAAAACCCATTAGATTGTCTGACTTCTCAGCACAAATCTTACAAGCCAGAAAGGAGTGGAAACAAATACTCTATTAAATGAAAGGAACTACCAGCCAAGAATAATGCATCGAGCAAAGCTGTTCTTTGGATATGAAGGAGAAATAAAGACCTTTCCAAATATACAGAAATTGAGGGACTTCTCCCCTCTGAGGCCTGCATTATAGGAAATACTGAAAGTGTCAGCTCACCTACCAAAATGATAAAACAAATACAAAGCTATGAGTAAGGAGACTAGCAGGCAGATAGAAGCAGAGGAATGCTACCCTTATTACGAAGAGGGCATTAAAAGCTTCAATGATCATAGATTGGCTATTGCAAGATAGTAATGAATATTCAGCATACATAGGGACAAATTAAGACAACAATAACAGAAAAGGACAAAAGACACCAGATCCTGCATTCTTGATACACAGAGTGACACCTTTGGGTTTAGCAAGGACCCTGCATGTTTTAAGAAGGAGACAGCAGTGATTATTTTCATATAAATACATGCATATGAATCGGTTCTGCCTTAACGGGACCTGTGGATGAACTATGTGATGTGTAGAGAAAAAAAATAAACACTGATTCTCCTGGTCTTTAAGAAAAAATTTCAAACTCTAATAATCAGATATCTGAGGAAGACTGACGAGTAGATCATATGAATGTGTTCTCTCACAGAAATTATTGGATGACCCCAGCATTTTGACAATGAATAGAGAATATAATATCGTCATTTTTACGTTTTAATGTTTTTTCTGCAACTGATGTGATTATGATTGTAATTTTTTTCTCTGTGGACATTGTCCCACAGGTGTTGGCTAATTTTTCTTTCTTTTTTGGCCAAAGTTAATTTCAGTATAGATTCATTAGAGGTTTGAATAGGGACACAGGTCATTTTCATTTATTTATTCGATTGTCCTCTGTGCATTTAAGCAGATTAAACAACAAAGCATATGCCGTTTCTGTAGAGAAAATGTATATAATGACCTGTTTCTTTGCACAGAGAGATCAGGCCACCTTCATCTCCATAGCTTGCAAGTGCTGCCAGCAGTTATTTGTCATTCATTGTCCAGTTTTTCAGCCATGATATTGAGGGAAATATTATTTAATAGTTTAAGGAGAGAAAGCAGCTCCCATCAGATTCCATTTTAGATCTGGAGATGACAAAAGCAAAAGGTGCTGTTCTCTATGCCATTGCCTAGTCCCTTGCATTTGCAGGCACTCTGATCTGAAAGAGCATGTGGGGCTTAACAATTGGCCAAAGTTAACACAAAGTTATAGCCACCAGCACCCTGTGTTCTTAGACCGAAGAAGAAACTTTGGGTTACATTTCTCAAAAAGTGATGAGGAACCACCAGAAAGTAAGTATGAAATGTTTGTCAATCATGCGCCTAAAGTTTGAGAACTGAAACCGTGGAAGTTGGGTAAAAGCTGCCATCCCTAGGGAAAGGCAATGAGTGTCCATCTTTCTGCTAGAAAATCTGAGTCCGTGAAGTACCTTCATGTTCAGAGAGGATTTCAAAAGTAATCTGTGAGCTGCCACTTTGTTCTTTATAACATGATAATGAATCTGAACATGACTCTTGAGCAGTGCTCTTGGAAGAGATCAGAATGATTACACCAGCTAGCTATGTACCACAGGCAGATGGTAGTCACTGCCATGGTATAATGAGGGGGGCCAAAGAACGATATCAGAACATATTTCTTCCTTTTTTATAGACTCAAACCATGAACTTTAGAAATGACTTCGAAGGGGAACCACCCATTCCAAACACCCTGCTAAATGGTTAGTCATCTCTACATTGAACACTTCCAGTCCATCCCTTTGGCTGCCTTGCTCATAAAAGAATCCATAATAATTACAATGATGTTAATCAGGTTAGACTACATTCTAGGAATTGGAGCATCTGATGTTAATTATTCTTTACTTGGGCATTCAGTCAAAACACACCTAAAAATGTGAAAAACATACATGTACATCATTCATTCGAAATAGTGTAAGGTCAGGAAAATACAGTGACGATGATTTTGTGTGGCTATGACTTAAAATAGAGTGGTGTTCCTACCTTACTTATAGGACAAACAACAATGAAACAATTATCCATTAGAATTATTTTGTTAGTCAAAAATATCAAAAATCATCCCCCAAATAATAACTCCAAAATCTCCAAGGGTTAGGGACACATTTTCTAAAAGATAATTTATCAATAAGTATGGGATGCCCTTTATTCAATATTTCTTGTTTGACTAGTTCTTAAAAGTGAGCTTAATCTGGTGAAGACAGAAAGATTTACGTACAAGAATGCTACTAAGAGATTATTATATAATAAATGGAAGCAACCTTGATGTTCAATGTTAGAAGTATTAACTTATAATTGTCTTCCTTACATGATGGGATACGATGATGAACTAAAACTGTGTTTCTGAACACTGTTTAATGACATGAGAAAAATACATTGTAAGTGCTTTAGAAACTGCTGAATGGATAAAGTGAGGTGAAGTGAGGAAAAGGTCAAGTGATATTTACAAGATAATATTAATTTTATAAAATATAAATAACAGCATTACATAATTACGTAGCTACAAACACATTATAAATAAATACAATAAGATATTAATAAGGATGGGCTGAGTGTAAAATGACTAAAAGATTTTATTTTCTCATACTTTTCCATTGGTTCTCAGGGAATGTAACCAATGAATATGTACACATTTTACTATGAAGGAGTGAAGAAATCTTGTTATCTTTAAAGATAAAAATAATAAATGCAACTCTGCACGATTTAAAGTTACCCCTGATAGCAGGAAGTGAAGTAGTCACAACCTAAAACTTCAGTGACATGTAATTTCTTTGTAATGATTTCACTTTTAAAGTAATCCTTCAAACAATAATTCCACTGGAGTCAGAAGTGTATTCTGTAGTATTTTAATTCTTTGAAAAATTAGACTTTCATTATTGCCTTCCATATGGACTCTTTTAGTAAATGTTACATGTACACTTGCAAAGAATTAAAATAATCAGCAATTTGGGAATTTGTGTTTCAGTGTATCCACAATGTCAAGTTATTTAGATCATCTCCATTCTTATTTTTGGTTTGCTTCTCTTGTCATAACTGGGAAGGTTATGTTAAAATCTCTAAGAATGTTTTGTTTCTTTTAGTCCTGTCAAGTTTTGCTTTATATGCTTTGAATCTAAATTTTAAAATCACCTCTCTCTTCCTCTTTTCTTTCTTTTCTTCCCTTCCTCCAATATCTAGATGAAAGAAAAACTCACTATTTACAACCCCATTCAAGAAATTACTAGAGCATATACTACAAAATTTAATAGAAAATAAAATGGAGAATGAAAAGCAGCAGTGATCAACCAAACGATTGTTTATTGTGTAAAAGAAATCTAAGTATCTTGATGTAAAAATTATATATGATAGCATCTATAAAAAAGTATATTGTGAAAGGAAATTATATCTTTGCATGAATTAGGATAAAGGGAGTAAAGGAGGGTCAAATACCAGGGAACAGAAAGAGACTAGACCTCAGGTGATGCGTAAGAATAGAGTATACAGGTGTATTATAAAGCTGTATACCTGAAATTTATATAATGTTATTACCTAAATAAATTTAAATTTTAGAAAAGGACACTGTTTTTACATGATTTATAGATGACCATACATTAAGAAGTACTGAAAAGGGAAGATAGAAATAGTATTTTCTATCTTTTAAGCCTTCATAAATACTCATGTATTTCTTTAGAGTATTAAAAATTATTACTTGCTTTGAGTTTTCTAATTTTTTTAACTGTTTAAGTTTCAATCAATCAACCAATCAATCAATCAATGAAATATGCACTAAAGAAACAAAAAGGGTAAGGTTGGGGAAAAATCTTTATCTGCATAAGGCAAAGATGAAAGCCTTAAATGTAGAAATGTAGACTGAATAGATGACTATTTCAATGGTACCAAATCCTATAGCAAATAAATTGTCAATAATCTTAGAAAAAGGCACAGGATTCATTGTAGTCATTTCAGTGTGCATATAATCACAGTGTCACACAGTGAGTTGAAGAAAAGTGTGATACAAGGTTTATAAATCATACCATGGTGAATGTATACAAAAGTTCTAAATTACTATCTTTGTTTTCCTTAAGATTTTGTCGTTCAGAATTATTATGAAATTATTCAATAATATTTGCAAAAAGATATTGTAACAATCGTAGAAAACAGACACATAAACGTGTGTTGGAAATAGATTTAAAACTTGTGGTACATTCATAAAGCTATTTCAATATAGGTGAAATTTTGAAATAATAAGAACTTATAAAAATAAAGAGATATTTAGAAACTGGAGTTACACAAATACAGTGGATTGAAATGAAGTAGAATTAAATTAAGTGCATGCATCTTATAGAGATGTAAAATATTAATGTGTTTTAAGATGAATATCATGTGAAAAAATTATATATTAAATATGCAAGTTCCATCACCCCTAATTTAAATATCTTACCAACAGATTTCCTCTAGAAAGCAAAAATTAACCACCAAGAAAGAGGCCACTATTTATCTGCTTGACAGCTAAAGCAAGCAGAGATGCCAGTGAACAGACTGACCAGCATGGAAGGTAATAACATAAGCAAGAGGTGATTGTTACATGGTTTGCGTGACTTTATTCACTAGCAAAACTATTGTTTCAAATGCAAAAAAAAAAAAAAATCCACAATGTTAAATGTAGATACATAGCAAATTTAAGTAAGCAAAATCAATGACAAAGCAATTTCAAGATGAAACCCAGTAGGACAGAAGATAAGTTTAAATGAGCAGGACAAAGAATAAGAAATGTATGTATTTACCTAACACTGTGTCTTATCATTGACAATAAGTCTAGGATTGTTAGTTTTGTAACTATCCCAGTAAAAAAGACAACAGTCCCTGATTGCAAAAACTCACTTTCAAGGAAGTGCTAAAATGGAAGTAACAATTATTCGTTGTGGGAGCACAAATGAGGACCAGTTAACATAGACAGGAGTTTCAAAAGACTTTCCAGTGGAAGTGCTGCTGATAGTAAATTCACAAATGTTAATTGTATCTGATAGTTTGGGACTGGGAGGTAAAGACGGTATGTGGGAGGAGAAGGAGAGGATTGTTTTTTTCAGACTGATAATCCATGTGCAGTGCAATTAGTACAAGAACTATCACACAGTAAAGTATCTACAAATAGAATTCACTCTTATTACTATAAGGAACGTGGAGTAGAAAGATAAACAGAGGTGTACCACAGAGCATAAGCCTCACTTGGGATTTCGTGGTTTCGAATTCATATCACATGAATCACATGTAAGAATCCAGAGAAAACAGCCACCATATATGAAGTACATACCATGCATCAGATTTTATTATAAATATACTATCTTTTCTAATCTTTTTAGCTGCATGAGATAGATATTATCATTATCTCCCGATTTTACAGATAAAGGAACTGAAGGCCTGATAGGATGGGAATCTTGCCAAAGGTCATACAGACATAGGCGGAAAGGCAGGTAGTTAACAGCAGAGATCTCGCTACAGAAGATCTGCTCTTAACCACCACGGTGCTGCCACTGAGGCTAAGACTGAGGGAGACAACAAAGACACGTGCACGGAGAATGTGTTTAGTATTCTAAATTTGACTTCGAACTTAGTAATACTGATAGAAATATTTAAGAGCTTCCATACTTATAACTAAAAGAATAAAAGCATAAAAGATATGTTTTTTTTCCCCCAGCTATACTTCATTGGACCAAACAGTTCTTCACCTGTAGCAACAAAACTGTGCATTAAAATATACTCAGTACTGTACATCTAGCAGATACTGAGTGCAAATTACAACTAGCATTAAAATGTAATTAAATTTAGAGGAGTCATCCAAGTACATTTTAAGTTACATGTTAAAAATACAAAAAACAACATAGACACATTTGAACATAGTAGCAAAATATAAAATTCAACTTACAGATGGATCTACAGAGTCTGTGAATGGATCCCAGATTAGTTGTTACATATTTACATTTTATCATGACCAAATCTTCATGGAAGGACATGAAACAAATTATTAAATTTAACTATTCACCTTTGAAATAAGAAATGTTAGATATAAGAAGAAATCATAATTTTGTATTGAATTACAACATCTCATGGGTGTAATCTACCCACATAAGAAATTTGAGTCGTGGGTATAGATTAAAACTATGAAATAAAAAAGAAAATGAGATGTCAGAACAATTTTTTAAATACATTTTAAAATTTATCACAAAACTGCCAAAACAATAAAATAAACAATGGATAGCAAAGTCCAACAGAGCATTGAGAATATCAATTACTAATTTGTAAAGCAAACTCAATGTGAATTAATTTGCTGTCTTTAGTACTCACTGTTTATTACCACTTGGTTTTGATGCCACTTTATTCAAATGAAACATTTCTAAAATTTTACATGAAATTGAATAAAAGTCAGCGATGAAAAACCACACAATAACAACTTTCATCCTGTTGGGACTAACCAATGACCCTCAACTTCAAATTCCAATTTTTATGTTTCTATTTCTCACTTACATGTTGAGTATAACTGGGAATTTGACCATCATACTTCTCACTAGAGTGGACTCCCACCTTAAAACACCCATGTACTTTTTCCTACAGAATTTTGCCTTATTAGAAATTTCATTTACCTCTGCTTGTATCCCTAGATATTTGTACAACATAGCAACAGGTGACAGATCTATTACATATAACATTTGTGTCATTCAAGTGTTTTTTACAGACGTCTTTGGAGTAACAGAATTTTTTCTCTTGGCCGTCATGTCCTTTGATCGCTATGTGGCCATCTGCAAACCCCTGCATTATGTGACCATTATGAGCAGCACGGTCTGCAAGAGGCTTGTCCTCTGTTGTTGGACAGCTGGCTTGCTGATCATATTCCCACCACTTACTTTGTTTATAAAGTTGAAATTCTGTGACTCAAATGTCATTGATTATTATTTCTGTGATGCATCTCCTATCTTGAAAATTTCATGCTCAGACACGTGGCTCATAGAGCAGCTGGTTATTGTCTGTGCTGTGCTGACCTTCATTCTGACGCTTGCGTGTGTCGTTCTGTCCTACACACACATCATCAAGACCATTCTAAAATTCCCTTCTGCCCAACAAAGGAAAAGGGCCTTTTCCACCTGTTCTTCTCACATGATTGTGGTTTCCATCACCTATGGAAGCTGCATCTTTGTCTACGTCAAGCCTTCAGCCAAAGAATCGGTGGCTATTTAAGGGTGTGACAGTGCTAATGACATCCATTGCTCCTATGTTGAACCCATTCATTTACACTCTGAGAAACAAACAAGTGAGACAAGCCTTCAGTGATTCCTTCAAAAAAATTGCATTGGCCTCAAAGAAATAAGAGAACATTCAAGGACAGAAATCAAATATCAAGCTAAGCATAAACCATCAAGCATACATCTCTTTGTCTCTTTTTGATCTGATCTCTATGCAAGTTAATTTTCTCAAACATTCATTTATTCTCAAACATTTCTCAAACAGCATGAGCTCACTCTTTTAATCCCCCTACAAGCAAACCTCTTTCAGGGTAAGATCCCAATCAGAAGAGATGATAATATTTTTCTAGTAAAGGTAAACCTGGTTTTACTTCTAATCTACAAAGTTGAAATGAAGAAAGATAAAACAAAAGCAACTTAAACAAGGAAATAAATAGCTTATTTTATATTTTCTTGGACTTGAAAGAAAATGATCTATTTAAAGTGTTCTTCCAACCCTCCAAATTCAATGTTGCTTTAAATTTTAATTGATTAAAGTTTATTGAGAGTTCTCGGAAGATTAAGTTCCAGACAAAGATTTATTTTTTCCAGAGATTTTTTTTTAATTGGTAATATCCTTGAACTCATTTAGGTCACTAATCCTACATTACAAAAAACTTTTTATAGTACCATTAACAAGAATTAACATGATATAATTGAAAAGTAAAGAAAATAAACATTAATACATGCTCAAAGAAATGTGTTTTAAATGGAAGTAGAATGTGTTAACTAGGATCCTGGAGTTTATTCATAAAGACACACATACACACAAAATGCTGAAAATTAAAAGATTAACAGATTATACAGAATAAATTATCTAAATAAATTATCTTAAATAAATGTGAGAGAAAATTCTTTTTTTAAAAGGATATGAAATGATAAGTATAATATCAAAATGTAATTTCAGTTGAGGAATTAAAAAATTAATAAGATTGTCAAGAATACTCAAATGCTAAAATAAAATGTGACTATTTAAATCCAAAGTGTAGTTAAATTTACGATAAATTTTGTGTATCATGGAAACAAAATTTTAAAGAAATCAAGGTTTAAATCCCACATATAAGTGGTATCATGTGGCTTGCAACTTCTTCTGTCTGCCTTATTTCAGTTAGTATGATTATTTGAAGGTCCACCCTTGCTGTCGCAAATGGTAGTATTCTTTATTTTAGTTTTAGTTTTCATTATGGTGACATTGGTTAACGAGATCCAGTAAGTTTCAGGTATACAATTCAACAGTAAGGCATGCATATATATATTGCATTGTGTGTGCACCACCTGTAGTTAGATTTTTTTCTGTCACCACATATTTGACCCCTTTTACCTCACCTCTCTCTCTCTCTCTCTCTCTCTCTCTCTCTCTCTCTCTCTCTCTCTCTTTCTCTCTCTCTCTCTTCTCTCTCTCTCCTCTCTCTTCTCTTTTCTCTCTCTCTCCTGCCTACCCTCTGGTAATCACTAGTCTAGCAAATGGCAGTTATTCACTCTTCTTACTTCTTGGTAATTTTCCATTAGATGTATGTGCCATAGCTTCTTTATCCAATCATCTATTGTAGGACACTTGGTTGCTTCCATGTCCTGGCCACCATGAATAATGCTGCTATGAGCATCAATGTGCAAATACCTCTTCAGATATATGTCTTCAAGTCTTTGGGGTTAATACTCAGTAGAGGGCTTGCTGAATCATATAGTAGATCAATTCTTAGTTTTCTGAAGGACCTCCATACTGTTTTCCACACTGGCTGTATCAATATAACCTAAAAGGAACAAACACACATGACAAATAAACAGAAACTCATGGACATGGACAACAGACTAATGGCTAGCAGAGGGTAAGGGGGAAAGGGAGAATTAGATAGGGTAAAAGGGGTCAAATATGTGTGACAGAAAGAAATCTAACTATGGGCAGTGAACATACAATGCAAAACATGTATGACTTACTGTTGAATTGTACACTTGAAACTTACTGGATTTTGTTAACCAATCTTACCATAATCAAAAATAATAATAAAAAATAAAAGAAATCAAGGAATCGAAGGTAGCAATATACATAAAATTCGAAGATAATTGAAAAGAACGTCCAAATGAAAAGTTATGATTAAAGTCATAGTTTAATTTTTTCATGAAATAAATAGCTT
>PUFA01002222.1:0-29848 GCA_003508835.1 Eonycteris spelaea | reverse complement strand
TGAACTCCACACTGCTATGTTTAACTGCCCACCCAATATCACCACTCCGCTGTCTAATAAACATTTCAAAAACATGAGCAAAACACAATTCTTGATATTGCACACCCCAAACCTGCTCATCTCCCCGCTATCCCCATCCCAGTTAATAGTGCCAGCATTCACCCTGCATGAGCCCCAAACCTGGGTGTCATCCTTGTTTCCTCATCTCTTTAATGCACATCGACTGTATCATTGAACCTCATCAGAAATAACTCTAAAGCGTATTCCATAGCTTGTTCCACGTCTCTGGCCCCCAACACAGCCCTCTGCGTCAATCTTGCCCCCTATAGCCTACTATACACTAGGAGCTAGAGTGGATTTTTCCAGCAGAAACAGGATCATACTGACTCCTCACTCTTGACATAGACTTCCCATTTGCCTTAGGATAAATTCCAGATACTTTCCTATGGACTGAAGGGGCCAGCATGATCCGGCTTCTGCGAGCTGTTCATCTACACATCCTATCACATGTCCCTACCTAAGGATTTCCCAGCCACGTGGATCTTGACATTCCATCACTTCATCCAGCCATCGGTACTTCCTGTTCTTCTTGAATACTCTGTTTTCAGACCCTGGTATATCATCATCCTGATCTCCGCTCTAATATCACCTCTTTCGAGAAGCTACACTTGACAGTCCTATCCAAAAAAACAGCCCTGCACTCGTACCCCTGACCTGCTTTACTTCCTCCATGCTGTTACTGATTTGAAAGCTTGCTATTCTCTCTCCCATTCCATCCTTCTGCTCACAGGTCCCAGGAGGACAGGGACCCTGCCTGTATGGTCCACCACTGTATCCTCAATGGCTAGAGCAGTACCTGGTACATAGTGGTGTTCAGAAAACATCTGTTGGATGAACGAATGAGGTTAGAGTCATGTTCTAAGGCCAAGGGATAATAACATTTGTTTTCCGCATAGATTACCCTCTACCATGGGCTCTTCTCCAATGCTTTAGACCTCTCCCTCCCATCAATGTTTCTGAGATAATGACTAAGAGATTTCAAGTCTCTTCATACTGAGAGAATGGTCTGGAAGACATGTCAGGAGCAAGTTAGTCAACTGTGCTTGTGACAGGATAACTGTAGGATATCATTGACATACACTTGAGAATAAATGGAACAATACAATTATTCTTCATTTTATAGTTCAAATAATAAAAAACAGAATAATACAAATAAGACTTGTTTTTTGCACAAATCTTCACCATACTTACCTTCGGTGCTTTAATCAAGTTTTCCAAAGAGCTGTTTTTAACAAGATGTCTTCTGCCTTGTAAAAAGATGGGAAAAAATAGTTATAAGGAAAATGATCAGAAATGTCAAGAAAGCTCTATTTATATAACACAAAATATCATTTAACATGGGAATATTAGACTAATTATATGGTCAACTGTTTTACCAAACCATAATTTATTGGAAGCTTTATAGTATTAATTTGTTACTTAGCGGGCTATACCTAAATGATTTGTTGGTACTAGTCTATAAAATATGGATGTAACTTCTCTATTAAAGAAGCATTTTTACTTACTATGCCCACTGTGAGAAAAAAATTTCCCCATGAACCAGTATACTGTGTTCTTTAATGACCAAGTTCATTTTTCCCATAGAACATAAACATGTGCCAGAAGAGATTTCTCTCAAAAGTGAAAAACAGCATGGTATGTTGTAATCTGTGAATACAGAAGACTGGAAAATGTGGGGTGAATGTCAATCTTTTTGTATAAATAAGATGGCACTATGGTTAGCAAGCGCATGTAGACTCCTTTAAGATCCATAAACGATGTCAGGCGTTACAAGCAAATTACGACAGCAAGAAACTACATGGGGATGAATACACTTCACAGGGGAGAACAATGAAGGCTCCGTTTTCCCTCCGTGTGTGAAGCACTGTCTTTTGGAACCTTCTCTCATCTTACCTACCCAAGTCTCCTAGCTGCAGACTGAGACACGGAAGCCATGTGGAGGTGGGTTTCTCTCCTTTAGGGAAAATAAGGCAGCACTTTTTGTGCGATGCTGTACCCGACAATTAGCAGGACAGATGGCCGTTTGCCAGCCAGGGTGGGCAGAAGGTGCGCACTGCAGCCTCCGTGGGCTTGGCCCACCGGGTTTCACTCTGATTTGGGCTGTGGCTGCTGAGGCCACGTGTGGTGTGGTCTCTGCCTTCTCTGGGCCGAAAGCAGCGCCCCTCGACCGCATCAGTCTCCTTGCGATCCGCCCCAGGCTCTGCCCTAAAGCGCAGAAGCTTGAGGTGAGCGTGAGTTCATGCCCGAGGGCAGCTCTGCGCCCGGGTAGACCAGAGCCGTTGGTCAGTGCTGCTCGCGAGGTTCTTGAGTGGGCGGGGCTGAAAGGAGACCTTCCTGTCTAGGAGCCTGTGAGCAGGAATGTGAGTCATTAATGAGTCTTAGAAGGGCTTCCTTGCCTCTCTTCTACACCTTCCTTCCTCCCTCAGTGGGAGTGTGTGCTAGATGAACTTGAGGACTCTCAAATAGAGCAGAATATTAACAGAAGGTATGTACCCTGATCTCTTGTCTGGGTTCCCTAGTTAGTCGGGATTTGGGGGTTTTGTTTTGTTTCAATTTTTTTGAGGGTTTTTTGGCCTACATTTTGGTCCCACCATGTTTTTAAGACTTCTTAATTAATATATCACGCATTCCTAATTTTACAATGCACAAAACATCTTTAGAAACTGCTCTTTAGAAAATCCGATTAATGAAGCAAAGGTCAATATGTTGAAAATTTGGGCAAAAGAAGTCTTATTTATATTGTTCTGTTTTTGTCACGGGATCTATAAAACTAAGAATAAATCTATTTGTTAGTCGTTTTGTTTTGTTTTGTTTTGCATACTATTTTGTCTCACTGTGACATTAAACATTTCTCCAGTAATATAGTGGACATTTCTATTTTTAATCTGAAATACAGCCTGCTAACCGATAGTGTACACCAAAATCTCTCCTACCTCATCAGTGACACAATAGCTGGGAATATGATCTTACTAAAGCAAATGCCCCCCCCCCAGATTTGTCAGGCCGTTCTGCACATATGGTGGGGCAGCACCTACTAGTAAAATTTCAGAAGCAGGAATGCAAAGAGAGGGTGATTGTGGTGGAGAAGTGAGATGTCAGTTCCAGAAAGCGTCTAGGGAGACACATCCTCAAACATGAGGATGTTTTTGCAGTTTAATCTCTAGGAATAAACTCTACATTGGACTTGGGTCAGATTTCTGGGAAACAGACTCTGAGATGAAATTGTACTAGGGAACACTCTCAGAATCAACAGCTGTGAGGGAGGGAGGGAAATGGGATCGGGAAGAAGGAGTTGGACAATCATGTGGTTTCAGCAAGGAAGTCAGCTCATCCCGTGTGGTTTCCCTGAGCTGAGTGTGCCTGCAGAGAGCTGTGCTTTGAGCAATGGCTGACACAGCCTTTACATCCCCATGTATGCCGGGTATCGTCCTTAGGCTACCTCAAGAGAGGGAGGATAAATTTGGGTGAGGCCACTCTCCTCTGATGGAGGTAAATCCAGGCATAGGCCCTGACTGAATCATCACAGCCAACTTTCTCAGCAGCTGGGAGAGAGTGTTTCAGTCCCAAAGGGGTCTGTGTGGTACGCCACACCATCCGCCAACACATCTCATAAGACCGTGCACACGCTCAGTGCGATGTAGCATCACCAAACAATCCTCATTCAGCTAGAAGATTGTCTCTTTTGTCTTCTGTGACTCAGCTATCTTTTGCTGTCAGTCTGTGATTGGGGTGCTGGTCAAACACCCCTTCCCCTGCCTCACCCCCCACCTTGGTCCTGTATGCACCTCACACTCCAGCTCACGCCTGCCCCCATGCTTCCTCTCCATTTCCAGGTCAAACGGACACATCAGGCCCCTTTCCAATGTGCCAAGGGGAATGCCCAGCTCCTGCCTCATCATGAGGACACTGCACAGGTGAGTGACCGCCAAGCCGCTTCGGCCCACAAACCCGCCACTTCCCTGATGCCCTACAGAGGCTGGTTCACGGGACTTTGCTATGCTATTATGCACATCATAGACCTAATGAACACAGGCCACAGGACTAAAGTTCCCTTTAGTCATTCTAAAAACGTGAAGTAATGAGTGGAGGAAGGTCTCACAATCTCTACCTTTCTGCCTTGCAGGATGGCTCACAGGCCTTCTCCCCTTGGAACCACATTCATTCCTATTGAGAACTGACAGCATCATTCTCTTCAGTCCTATTTCCATTCGTTCTAATTAAGTCCCCACACTATATCACTACATGCTTCTCAAACTGGGGGATCCACAACCCCAATTCTCTTCAGGGAGAATGCAAAACAGTATCTGAAACATCTTTATGGAACAATCCACTTTATCACAAGGTTAAGGGAAAACCAAGAATTTTAGCAAGAACCACCACTCCTCCACAAACATGGAGGAAGAGAGGAGCAGGGAATGGGAGAAGGGCCCCAGGAAAAAGAGTCTGATCTCAAGCTTCACCCAGGTAGATGCTAAGGAGTGGATCTGCAGTGAGGGCGACCTCTTCTTATGTCCTCCAGAGGGCTCCAGGAATACTCTGAGCTGAACAGTCCGGTGCTTCTGAAAGCCACAGAGATGTCCGCTACCATCCTGATGTGAATCCTGTGCAGAGAACTCAGGGCCAGTTTGCACACCTCTTCGTCCAGTGGAATCAAGTCCTTCACACACAGCATGCCCTCCTTGCACGGCTCCCACCTGCAGCTGTTTGTGTCCAGCCTCTGCCCGATTCCCGCACCTTATCACCAGGCTCTTTGGAACTCAGCTTTTTTGAGTTCATTCTTTAAAATGCAGGGAGGTGTGCTTGGGCCCCCCAAAGTCTTTGTCTGCAGCCCTGCCTTGCTGTCAGGACTGTGTTATAAAGGCTGCACTTTGCACTTCTGCCTTTTGAGTGGAGGAGCCACAGCAGAGGCGCTTTATGCAAAAGTGCCAGAACCTTCTAGCCACCCACCGACTCTCTGGCTCTGGCCTGAGCAAGAGGTGGGGTCTCACGTCCAGGCTGCCTTTCTGGGGCTCCGCTACCTATGTTGCTGCTGGTGCTGTCCATGGAGATGGATTCCCATGAGCTAAGGTGGGGTACAGGGCTGGAGGTGGCAGTCCCTGGCTCTAGTTCAGCTGCCGGACTGGTGGTCCCTGATTCTGCTTTCGGGGAAGGACTGGGGAACCCTGGCTCTGGTCCCGCTGAGGGAATGCTCAGGCGTGGGTGCAGGCATGGCGGAGCTCCAGTCCAGGCTGGCTGGTGGACTGGCCACCTCTTTGATCTGCGGCCTGATGTGTAGACACTATGGCTCAGGTAATAACTGGAGCCAGCCATGGAGGGCTTCGCATTGGGGAAGGGACTAACGGTTATGGTGTGGCCATTCCCCTTGGGTGTTTTGTGGCTCAGTATATAGTATGTGGTCATTGTGCTCTCATGTTCTTTTGTCTCTGAGAGCCCCCTCATTGTTTCTTGCTGAAATCCCATATTTTTCATTTCCTGTGTTCACCTGGGAGTTTAACACCTCACATGGTGTCTCCCGATATGGCCTCAGTTCCTGCTGCCCCATGTTCATCCAGGAATGGCTCATGAGTTCTTCAAATGTTCCATATTGGCAGAGTCCAACAGTGAGACACTTCCCGATCAGGTCCGCTCCTTTTGGAGAAATGAAGTAGGGCAGACTGTGCTGCCCTCTGATAATCTTCCCCCATAGTTCCCTTATGTTGTCTCATGCGAACGACAGTCTTCCACAGACCATTTTGAACTGGATGACTCCCAGGCTCCATACATCCACTCCGGGACCGTCATAGCTTTGTCTCAGGAGAATCTCTGGGGCGATGTAATTGAGGCTGCCACAGAAAGTGGTCAGCTTCTGGCCAACATACTCATTACTGAGCCCAAAGTCTGCGAGTTTGATGTTCCAGTCGGCATCCAGGAGACTGTTCCGTGGCTTTAGGTCCCTGTGGACATTGCCCCCCTGGTGGCAATAGTGGACAGCCGACATCAGCTGCCGGAAGATACGTCGGGCCTCGCGCTCTGTCATATTGCCACCGTTCTTAAGATAGTCAGACAGGTTCCCTCCATCCACATGCTCCATGATGAGGAAGAGAGTGCTCTTGGTGTCAATCACCTCAAACAGTTTCACGATATTGGGGTTGTTCAGGCTTTTCATGGACTGCACTTCTCGGAAAGGTCTATAGGACCCGTGCTGATCAATGACTTTGACAGCCACCTCTATCCTGGTCAAAACGTGCCGGGCCAACTCCACCTTGGCGAAAGTTCCCTCGCTAATGGTGTGCAGGAGCTCGTAGCACACAACACGGGGCTGCTCCTCACTAGGGATGGCTCCAAGGTCACGTAGCATGGTGACGCCCTGTCTATACACTCACAGTTCTAACTACCAAAGCAAACTATGCTAGCAAATTATACCGACTCTACTGACTATGCTAATACTAATTGCTAACTATGCTTACTACGCTAAAAACAATACTAACTATGCTATGCTGACTGATACTAATATAAACAATGCTAACGATGCTTTCTAACTGTGCTAACAAATACTACAAATAATAACTATATTAATAATACCAAAACTGATTCTAGTAAATGTACTAACAATGCTAACAATACTAACTAAAAAAGGATTAAAGAAAAAATAATAATAAAAATTTAGGAAATAACAAAATAAATGGGAGAAGAAAAAGATAGTGGAGAAAAGAAAACTGAATGAGAAAATATACTAAGACTATTAAGAATAATGAAAAAAATGAGAAAAGACGCAATAAATACAGAAGAAAAATAAGAAAAACAACACAAAAAGTAGACAATAAGCTAACCAGTCGAGTCCAACTGCTCACCACAAATCAACTTTCTGGGCTGTATTGATGAAAACCTCAGGCCAACGAGGGCCTTATATAGGAGACTTTTGTAATTCCATTCCAATGCTGTCTTAGTGGTTCAGAGCAAGACAGGGACCAATCACAGCTAGGGGGAAACCACAGTGCTTTTCTCCCTTCCTGATCTCAACACTCCTTTACACTTGAAGATATAATGATACAATACAATAAAAATGACCCAAAGAGCTTTTCGTTACTGTGAGAAAGATTGATATTTACTTTATTAGAAAGTAAAATCTGTCGGATGCTTCAGTGATCTTGTCATGTATAATTTGAAAATCTGTAATCGGTTTTGTCTTTTTCAAGACCTTACAGTGTCCACATAGAAAATATTCCATTCCTTTTTCTTAAAAATGATGCTATGACTTAACTATCATCATGATATTATAGTAAATGTCATGTTCACAAGAGCAGTTATATTATTAACATCTATGCAGCCGAGAGGGGGTGGCTTTCGTTATCCTTTTGCCAATAAGAGTATGAGCAGATTTCTCATCAGAAACTGTGGAGACCGGGGCACTGGATTGATGTATTTAAAGTGTTGAAGGACAAAAGCTGTTAACTAAAGATCCTACATCAGGCAAAAGTACCTGACAATGGGGGAGACCTGAAGACATTCCCACATAAACCAATGCTCATAGATCTTGACCACTCTACATGCCTGCATGTGGGAATGAAATGACACTGGGCAGAGGCTCAAAGCATTATGGAGAAAGAAGAATCTCTGCTAACACTCCACACGGACAGTGATAATACCTAGTATTGGTGTGACTTTGGTTCGTAGCTCTACTAGTTGTTTCTACTCGATTTCAGAGACTAATATATTCTAAAAAAAAAAAAAAAAACTATTGTCAGTTTGTTTTTGGACAGAGTATAAAGATGTACACAGAGTATAAAGATGTACCTTTGTGACATCAACAGCAGGCTGGGGGCGGCTGTGAAGGAGCAGATTTTGATATGTTCTTGAAGTTACGCTGGTGCAGATTAGCGTGAGTGTTATTACTTTAGGACGTTATGTTATTTGGATGACCAAGATTTCTTCTTCATATCAATCAATCAATCAATCACTAAAGGCACATGCATTAATGCCATGAAGAAGTAAGTAGGAAGTGTCTTTTTTTTCGCGCATCTCCCATCACACTCTGTTTTGGACCCTTTTGTTAGCACTGTAACTCCCTGGGAAGTCTTTGCCACATGCTTTTCTCCTTCCCTTCTTCCTCTTGTGACTGAACAATAAGTTGAGCTTCAGTCTCACTTCTGAAACAACAATCCACTTTTTCTACCTCTTGGCTGGGCTGCCTCATACTGAATGTGTCTGGTCATGGAGTGTGTATCTTCCCCTGATCCTAGCATCTTACTTAAGGACACACGGAGCCAGCCTCACAAGATGGCTCCATGGACTTATCCCAAATCTCGCTACTCAAAATACGATTCATGGACTAGCAGTCTGTTAGAAACACAGAATCGTAGTCCGCATTCAGACCTTCCGATTGAGAATGTCCATTTCACAAGACCAGTGTTGCACGAGCACACCAAGTTTGCAACTCATCCTCCCTCAAGCTCCATCCACAGTGGACAGCTCATTGAACCTATGTTGTCTTTCAGTCCTTCTATCAGGGATATCACGATAACCTCCTAAGTGATTTCACTGCCCTCAGTCATTCCTATAATTGATCCTTCATACTGATGTATATATTCTCCTAAATCATGTGTCCTCTTGCACAAACTTACACCTGCTTCCACCGCCTAGACAGTAAGCTCCAAAATCTAACTTGGTTCCCATACTCTGCTGTTCTATTTATGGCTTCCATGACCCTCTTGCACATACCCACCCTCCAACCTCCCTGGTCTACTCCTACCCGAGTACACATTTCACACCTTTGTGTCATCCTTTGTGCTGTTTCTTCCTAAACATCCTGTTGCCGCCTACTTTGTCTATTAAAACCCGACTTTGCCTTTCAGATGTAGCCTAAATGCCTTGTCTTTCAAGAGACCCCTCAAGCTTCTTGCCTGAACTAATCTCAAATACATGGTGGCCATCTCTATTTAGCCCCATTTTCATTCTACTTTCTGTGAGGAATAAATCTTAGTACCTAACAAAAGACACATAGCACTTAATAACACATATGTTACTATATACAGCACCTAGTAACGTACATGTTTCTATACATAGTAAAAAAGTAAATCCATGAATGAAATAAATGAACATCAACATCAGCAAGTTTATACACACTATAATCTGTTTGAATGAAAAAAAAAATTGGTATCTCATGGTATTGTCAATCATACTATTTGGATTTCTGAGACAATCCTATTTCAGTAAGTCTCCAATTTTCCCATAAGTACATATTTTGCATTTGATTGACTTCAAATATGGTTCTCACTTTCATGTCTCTGAGCTGCATCACTCGCCCACCCCTGAAACGGGCTTCAAAGGTGCTCGGGAGTCCACGTGCTGAGTGACGGGCCATGCCGCTTATCCTCGGACACATTCACCTGCGATTTCTCCCTAGGTTTCCACAGGCCTGGCTTCATGCTTTAACATCTACACATCACACCCTCCTCCCTTCTCCTTCCTGCTTTCATGCTTTCATACTACCGGGGTAGAAGGAGAGAGATCTTTTTCCCTTTACTAACTGTCTCAAGTGACAGAGCTGATCAATGAGTCACTGTGACTACCCAGGAAAGCCAGTTTGATTGTCTCTGCAACTCGGCCAACAATCATTCAGCATTTCATTAACTGAATAGTGAAGCGCTCTTTGGCGCTCAGCTTTGCCCGTTTATGGTGGATTCTAGCTGTCTTATTCCGTCGGTTCTGCATATGTTGTTGCCATTGGTATTAATGTCTGGATAGTTTACTTACCGTGGGTTTATAATGACTTTACATCATAACAATAAGAAAAAGAAAGCAATAGAGCAAAATGTGGAGTGCAAGGAAAAGGAGATCCAAGTGAAATGGTGAATGAAGATACTATATAACTCCATAAATCGAACACTCAGGCAGTTGTCATCCTGGAAAAAGGACACCTTTCCATACTTGGTGAAGATGAAAAGTTTTTTTCATTCTACCATCAGAAAAACTCATTCTTGGTGTGTGGATACTGATACCGTGACCGTAACGATAGGCGAAAAACAGGGAACAACATGGAGTCAGGAGTGCTTTTGGTAGAAGAGCTACCAGAATTTTTTTCAGTAAATAATTAATTTTGGGGGAGTATATGACATTGCTTCACGAAATCTGGTCAGTGTCATTTGTACAATATAACAGTAAGGGAAATATATACATATATATCACATTGTGTGTTCCCTTCACATTCTTAGATTTCTTTCTCTCAGCACATATTTGACCTCTTATACTCCATCTACCTCCCACTACTGCCTCCCATCTACCCTCTGGTAACCATTAGCCTTTGCCCATGTTCATGAGACTCTGTTTGTTCGTCCTGTTCATTCGCAGCTTTGAGGTTTATATTGAAAATATAAGTGATATCATGTGGTTTTCAACTTTTTCTGTCTTGCTTATTTTGCTTAGCATGATTATCGCAAGGTCCAGCCATGTTGTCGCAAATGGCAGTATTTCATCTCTCCTTATGGCCAAGTACTATTTCTTTGTATATATGAACCACTGTTTCTTTTAGCAGTCATTTATCTTAGGATAATTTCATTGCTTCAATCCCATGGCCACCGTGAATAATGCTGTGATGAACATAGGAGAGCAAATATCTTTTGAGATAAGAGTTTTCAAGTCTTTGGAGTAAATACTCAGTAGGTGCATTGCTGGATTTTATGGCAGATCAAGTCTTAGTTTTTTGTGGAGCCTCCATACTGTGGCTGATATTGGCCTACTGTGGAGCCCATCCCAAAGGGCCACAAAACCAATGCATCTGGAGGCTGGCACCAGATCCCAACAGACCAACACCTGACTAGCCCCATTAGCTAAAGGCTAGGCAAAAACAGATGATCACACAAAACCGAGAGAGATCATACCCAAACACCCCGGCAGAGGAGATCAGAGACAATGTGGCACTGGGACACACAGGACGGTTTCCACGTTACGTCATCTGGCAAAGGCTGAGAGACGAAACATAAATTCCGGACACATAGAAATGAACACAGAGAGACTAAGAAAATGCGAAAACAAAGAAACATGCCACGAATGAAACAACAGGAGAAAACTCCAGAAAAGAAGCTAAATGAAATGAAGGCAAGCAACTTACCAGATATAAAGTTCAAAATAATGATTCTAAGGATTCCCAATGAACTTATGGGGAGAACAGATGAGCACAATGACAATATCAATAGAGAGATAGAAAGAATAAGAAAAACAAACAAACAGACAAAAATAACCAGACAGAAAAGAAGAATACAGTAACTGAAATGAAGAATACACTAGAATGATGCACAAGTACAATCCTGTAGCAAGAAGCAGAAGATCGAATCAGCGACTGGAAGACAAGGTAGCAGAATGAACCCAAACAGAAGAGCGAAAAGAAAAAAAAAAGAATTTTAAAAAATGAAGATAGTTTAAGAGACCTCTGGGACAACAAGAAGCACAACAATATCCAGATCTTAGGAGTACTTGAAGGAGAAGAGAGAGGGCAAGGGATTCAGAATCTATTTGAAGAAATAATGACAAAACTTTCCTAACCTGCCAAAGGGTTAGACATACAAATTCAGGAATCACAAAGATTCCCAAATAAGTGGAATTCAAATAGACCCAAAACACATCATAATTCAAATGACAAAGATCAAAGACCAAAAGGGAATCTTATAAACGGCAAGAGAAAGGCAGTGACTTACTTTCAAGGGTACACCCATATGAATGTCTGCTGGTTTTTCAGTGGAAACTCTGCAGGCCAGAAGCCACTGTCAAGAAATATTCAAAGTGATTTAAGAAACAAAAACAAAAACAAAAACAACAAAAGAAAACCAAAAACAAGAATCTATAAACTCCAATGCTCTAGCTAGCAAGGCGTTTGAATCAAATGGAAAGTAAGATAAAGAGCTTCCAAGACAGGACAAAGTTGAAGAAATTCATCACCAACAAGTCAGTATTATAAGAACTGTTAAAGAGTCTTCCGTAGAAAAAGAAGGGGTAAACAAGAAGAATAGAAATAACAAATAAGAATGATAAAATGGCAGTAACTATGTACCTTTCAGTAATCAGCTTAAATGTAAACAAATGAAATGTTCCAATCAAAAGACATAGGGTAGCCAAATGGATAAGAAAACAGGACTTATCCATCATTTGTAAGCTGTCTACAAGAAACCCATTTTAAATCAAATGACCCACACAGACTGAAAGTAAAGGTATGGAAAAAGATATTTCACGCAGATGGAAATGAAAACAAAAACAACTGGGTAACGATACTTATTGCAGATAAAGTAGACTTTAAATAAAAGCTATAACAAGATATAACAAGGGCATTATATAATGATAAAGGGATCAATAAATCAAGAGGACATACCCTAGTAAATATATATCCACACATCATAGGAACAGCGACATATATAAAGCAATTATTGAGTGACATATATTGAGATCAAGAGTAACACACTCACAGTAGGAGACTTTCAAACCCCATTGACACCAATGCACAGATCTTCCAGGCAAAGAATCAACAAGGAAACAATAGTCCAAAAGGCACACTAGAGCAGATGGATTTAATAGATATGTTCAGAGCATTTTACCCCAAAGAAGCAAAATACACATTCTGCTCATGCACACATGGAACTTTTTCCAGGATAGACCACATGTTAGGAGACAAAACAAGCCTCAATAAATTTAAGGAGACTGAAATCCTATCAACCATCTGCTCTGAGCACAATGGTACGAAACGAGAAATCAACGAAAAGAAAAAAACCTGGAAAGGACACACTCATGAACGCTAAATAACATGGTACCAAATAATAAATGGCTTATCAATGAGATCGAGGGAAAAATCAAAGCATACCTAGAGACAAATGAAAATGCAAACGAATGACTCAGAATCTATGGGACTCAGGGAAAGCAGTCCGAAGAGAGAAATTCATAGCAATACTGGTCTACCTCAAGAAACAAGGAGAAGGTCACATACACCATCTCACCTGACTCTTACAAGAACGAGAAAAAGAACAGCAAACATAGCCCAAAGTGAACAGAAGGAAAGAATTAATAAAGATCAGAAGGGAAATAAAGGAAATCCAGTCTAGAAAAAACAATATAAAAATGAAGAAACACAAGAGCTGGTTCTTTGAAAGGATAAACAAAATAGACCTACCTTTAACAAGACTCATCAAGGAAAAAAGGCCTCAAATAAATGGAATCGGAAATGAAATAAGAGAAATAGACACAGACGCCACAGAAATACAAAAGATCTTGAGAAAATAATATGAGGAATCATATGCCAACAAGTTGGACAATCTGGAAGAAATGGACACACTCCTAGAAACATACTATCTCCCAAAGCTGAGTCAAGAAGAAAGAGAAAATCTGAAGGGACCGATTACCATAAAAAAAAAATAGAATCATTAATTGCCTCCCCCAAAACAAATGGCCTTGACCAGATGGCTTCATAAGCAAATTTTACCAAACAATAGAAGAAGAATGAATACCTTTTCCCAACGTATTCCAAAACACTCAGAAACAGGGAAGGATCCCTAACACCTTTATGAGGCCGCCATTACCTTGATTCCAAAACTGGACAAAGACATTACAAAATGAGAACACTAGAAGTCGATCTCTCAGGAACATTGAAGCAAAAATCCTCAACAATATATGAGCAAACCAAATTCAGCAATACATTAAAAATATCATACACCACGATCCTGTTGCATTCATTCCTGGGATGCAAGGTTTGTATGAGAAACAAAAATGAATTAATGACATCCAGCATGTTAACAAATCGAAAGATAAAAACCATAAGATAGTATCAATAGAGGCAGATGAAGCGTTCAACAAAACCCAGCCTCCATTTATGAAAAACCTCTCAGCAAAGTGGGAATAGAGAGACCATAGCAACAGAATATAGGCCAGATATGACAAACCTACAACTGACATCGCACTCTGGGGAAAGTCTAACAATGTTTTCTTTAAAACAGGAATGAGACGCGGACGCCCACTTTGCCCACTCCTCTCCCACATTGTGTTGGAAGTCTTAACCACAGCAAGAAGGCAAGAAAGAGAAATGAAAGGTAACTAAATTGTAAAGAAGAAAAACTCTTGGTATTTCCCCTAGGCATCATACTAGACAGACAGAATCCTAAAGGTTCGCAAAACACAGTTAGAACTAAACAATGAATTCAGTAATGTAGCAGGTTACAAAATACATCTTTAGAAGTCATTTTTATACACCAGTGATCAACCTTTGGAAAGAGAAGTTAGAAAACAAACATATATACGACCACACCGAAAACTGTAAAATACCGCAGAATCAAATAAAACAAAGAGATAAAGACCTGTACACTGAAAATTATGTCATTCAAAAAAGAAACTGAAGAAGATACAAATACATGGATGGCTATTCCATACTCATGGGATAGGAAGACTCAACATCACTCAAATGGCCCTTCTACACAAAGCAATCTACAGATCCGATGCAATCCCCATCAAAATACAAATGGCATTTTGAGAGACTGAGAAGAAATAATCCTAAAATGTATTTGGAATTGTAAAAGACCCCGAAGAGCCATGACAAACTTGAGAAAGAACAACAAAGCTGGAGGTATCACACTAAGTGAATCAAACTACACTACTAGGATACAATAATCAAAACAGCATGGTGCTGGCATAAAAACAGATACATTGATCACTGGAACAGAAAAGAGAGCCCAAAATATATCCATGCCTATCCTTTCACTCAATATATGACAAATCAGGCTAGAATATACACTTTGATAAAGACAGTCTTTCAATAAATGGTGTTGGAAAAATTGCACAGAAAGATCACAAATAAAACAACAACAAAAACAACAAACAAAAAAACAGAAAATAGACCACCTTCTTACACCATATACAAAACTAGACTCAAAATGGATTAAGGGCTTAAATGTAAGACTCAAAACCATAAAACTTCTAGAAGAAACCACAGGCTGTAAACTCTGCTAATACTAACAGGAATTTCTTTTCAGATATATCTCTGTGAGCAAGGAAAACAAAAGAAAAAATAGAAAAAAGGTTTTGTGCAGCAAAGGAAACAATCGACAAAATAAAACAAAAAGACAAATGAGTAACTGGGAGAAGATATTTGCTAAATATACATCTCATAGGGGTTTCATATCCAAAATATATAAAGAGCTCATACAGCTGAACAGCAAAAGAACAAACAATCCAACTAAAAAATGGGCAGAAGACATGGACAGATACTTCATCAAAGAGGAAATGCAGTTCGCTAATAGACATATGGAAATTTGCTCAAGATCACTAATCATCAGAAAAATGCAAACTGAAAGCAACGAGATATCACATGACACCCGTCAGAATGACTATCATCACTAGATCAGAGAACAACAGGTGCTGTCGAGACTGTGGAGAAAAGGGAGCCCTCATACACCGTTGGTGGGATTGCAAATGGGTGCAAGCACTATGGAAAATAGTCTAGAGGTTTCTCAAAACCTTACAAACGGATAGACCATTTGATCCTTCATTTGCACTTCTGGGGATTTATTCAAAGAAAACAAAACAATAATCTATGAACCCCAATATTCATGACAGCACAATATGGAATAGCTAGGACATAAAAGCAACTTAAATGCCCATCAAGAGACGATTGGATAAAAGGAATGGTTCATATATATAATGTAATATTACTCAGCCAACACAAACATGAAATCCTTGCATTTGCAATGACATGGGTGGATGTACAGATTATTATGCTGAGTGAAATAACCAGACAGAGAAAGAGAGACACCATACGACTTGCTTATATGCACAATCTAAGGAACAAAAAGAACAAACTAATGAAAAACTGACTCTCATATATGAAGGACAATTTGGTCACAGACAGAGAGGATGGCAGTTTGAGGGCTGGAAGGGGGATATGAAGGGTTAAAGGAGAACAGATTACTAGTTGATAGATGGACGTGGGGAAGGGAAGCACAGCCTAGGGAATGCAGTTGGCAGTAATAATTTGGCTAGGCGGAAAACCAGAGGAGAGGAGCAAATCGGGGGATCGTATTAAAAACCATACAAATTCTCACTAATGTACTTGAAACTATATACTTGAATCTAAGGGAAAAAAAAAAAAAGACATGCTGAGTAAAAGTGTCCGGTGCCATATGGGATCTAAAGGAAAAAGGAAAAACCAATAATACACTAGTGATTCTGGCTATATTTAAAATGTTGTCATTGCATGCAATATAATTTTTTAAAAGTTATTTCATTTATATCTGCTAGAAACTCAAGAAACTTTTGCCAACTGGAGTAATGGAAAATATCATCTTCTAGGACCAGACCACAACTATATCGATTGCATACTATGTTTTATGTAATAGAAAATAAAGATGAAAAATAATTTTAAAAGCAATTTCTAAAATACTTGACAAATGACCAGTTTGATATATGAAATATAACAGAATACAGCATTTATTTTAAGGAGCATTCTACATATTATCTCATTTGATTCTCAAATTCTAACAACATATAGATGGCGGTCATTGGAACAGCTAAAACTTTTGAGTATTAGGTGTCAGGAACTGCATTTTCACATTTATTATCTCATATGTTATCTCACATATCATTTAACCGTTCATAGCTTTATCAGAATGTACTGTGATCCAGGGTTAACCCATGCCACATGGTTTTGTATTTATGACACACGTGAGTAAATTGGGGTATGTGATTTCTACAAGTTTCCATAGGTATGTAGCCTTTGTGGTGGGACCTCTGTGTCTTTACTAACAATGGAGCGACTTTGAAAACCCCTTTCTGAGGCAATTACCTTAGTCGTTTTTTGCTTGTTTTTGTGCACTTTAGGCAGAGGAAGGACTAAGTTATTTCCTCTAATTTAACATTTTAGTCTTAAGAGATTTCCTTTGATACTATGATATCATGTACCATTTTCACCAAAGTAGATTATTTTTATAATTTTTATACCAAATTATTGTTATATAGAATAGGTTACAGTATTGGGCTCCAGAGACAAACGGACTGTTTCTAAGTCCACCGGATCCATAATTTTCAGTGACTCAGGCCTCTGCCCCTTAAAAGATCTGCCATTTTGGCAAATTCCCTTTGTTTTAAAACTTTAATTACTTTCAAGTATGCAGTGCATTGGTTACACATCTATAGAGTTAGGATCCCCCCAATTGCTCCCTTTTTCCCCTGACCCTCCACCTGGCCAATGTATTAATTGCATTCCCTCCGCTATGCTCCCCATCCCTGTGAGCTTGCATCACCTACTATTTTCTAATTCTTTAACCCTTCACCCCATTCTCCAGCCTCAAAAGTCCCCCTCCCAATTTTCTGTCTGTCACCACATTGTCCACTATCTTTGTGAGTCTGTTTTCTTTTTTTTTATTATTACTTGGTTCTTTTTATTCCTTTAACTCTGTTTATAAGAGATATCATATAGTGGTTATCTTTGTCTGACTTAAATACGTTCTATGTCCATCAAAGCAATAACTTTTCCATCCTCTTCCCTGTCATATGTAGTGGTCTAGTTTTTGTATTCTTTTTGCCACTCTATCTTTTGGTTGGAGCACTTAATTCTTCTCCATTCAAGGGACGTATCGATAGGAATGCAGTTGTTTCTAGTTTTTATTCCTCTTTTTGATACATGTTTTTCCTCCTTAAAGAAGACCCTCCAACATTTCCTGTAATAATGTGGTGATACATTCTTTTAGCCTATTTTTGTCTGGGAAGCTCTTTATCTGTCCTTCAACTCTAAAAGATAGCTCTGCTGGATAAATTATTCCTGGTTGTAGATCCCGGGTCTTCATCCTGTCGCATATATATATGTGTGTGTGTGTGTATATATATATATATATATATATATATATATATATATATATATATATATATATATATATATTTTTTTTTTTTTTTGCCAAGCCCTCCTGTCCTGCACAGTTTCTTTTCAGAAATCAGCTGCCAGTCTTATGGGTATTCCCTTATAAGTACTTATTTCTCTTTGTCTTGTTGCTTTTAATATTCTTTCTTTGTATTTAACCTTTGGCATTTCAGCTATGATGTGTCTTGGTGTGGGCCTCTTTGCATCCCTGATATGGAGAATTCTCTGAACTTCCTGGGGTTTTATGCCGATTTCCTTCACCAGGATAGGGACGTTTCCATCATTATTCGTCAATCAGCTGCTCAACATCTTGATTTTCTTCCGTTATGCTGATCAGACAAATATTTGGAGACTTCATAGAATCTCCTATCCTCCTTCAATTATTTTTAGAGTCCTAGCATCTCTTTTTTTGTCATTCTGATTGAGTGCCCTGATTGACTTTCCTGTCCTCCAGATAAGGCATTTGTTCCTCTTCTTCATTCACTTTGTTTATTCCTTTGTTCATGTCATTTAATATACTTCTCATCTCAGATCATGTGTTCTCAACTTCAGACTGGTTCCCTTTTATAATGCCCATTTCCATTTTTATCTCCTTCTGGAATCCTATACACTTCCCAAAAGTTCATTGAGCATCTTTATAACTAATGCTCAAATCTCTGCATCTGAGCGATTAATTGACTCCATTATATCTGGATATCTGTTCTCGTCTCTCTTATGGCTTCTGCTTCTTTGTCTTCCCATTTGTCTGCCTTTCCTTGTCTGTTTCTATGTACTAAGCAAACCCCTCAGTCTCCTGGTCTTATTAGTGTGGATTTCTGAAGTAGGTGTCCAGTGGCACAATCCTGAGAGGAGTTAGCTGTAGGCCAAATTTCGTCCAAGCCTCTGCTCTTTCGGGGTCACCTGTTAAGAATCAGCAGCAATCCAAAGATGCTGTGCTTAAGTTGGCTTGAAAGGCCACACCAGAAATGGGGTTCAAATGCCTCCACCAGTGTGAGTCTCAGCGAGGAGCTTCTGACTCGCTGAGGTAACACCTGGAGGTGGCTTGTGTGGGTCTGAGTTGGGAGAGGCGGGGTTCCAGGAAACCCTCTAAGCGAAGTGACCTCTGTTACCCAGTGTGGTGATGCCACGGCTAGGGCAGCGCTGTGTCCACGCACTGCAAGACGGGAGGGCTCCTAGGGAACAATGGACACCACCAGAATCCTTGCCAGGGAGGACGCCTCGCCTCCAACCCTCACACTGACAACTCGGTGTCCCTCTGCAAGTCCCCAGTGCTCACTACACAGCCAACCCAGAGCTGATGCTCAGAGCAAGCAGGTCTGTCACCGTGAAACTCTGGATGCGGGCACAGCCCCTTTAAGAAGACACAGCTGTCACCACAGCCTCTGTGTCACTCAGCCGCTCGGTCAGGTCAGCCTCGTGTCCTCGCCCCATCCTACCTTGCAGGTGCTTTCTTGGATTTCTCCATAGTCTCACATCTTGTTCATCTAGATCCCAGGTGATTTTTTGTTGCTGCTGCTCCTTGTTTCTGTGAACTTCCATTTGATCGCCAGAAGGATGAACAGAGATTCTATCATCTACACCATTTTTTCCTCCTATGCATGCATTCTAAATTTTAACATGAGTTTAGACCCTCTATAATGTTGCATTAAAAATTGATTTCACTTGACTAAAAAGAAAGAAACAATATACAGTATTGGTGATCTAATAGAGATTTGAGGGCTAAGGAGAAAAAGGAGAGGCAGTAGTCAAACTTTAAGGTGATAAGACAAGAAAGATAAGGAGAGTTAATGGGACCCTATAATATAAAGACATGGAGTCTCAGAATTTTGGAGAGGAGATCGAATGTAGTTCAAGCAAGCAAGGTGTCTGGTTGGGTAAAGAGGGAACTTACTAAAATATTATAACAAATGAACGGACAGGGACAGGAGCATTGGATGCTGGATGGTTAATAAGAGAAGTGTCTATGAAGAGTAATATTTATACAACAAACAACCTCCTGGCTCCACTTTCTACTCCAGCTACCATCTAATGACTGTTTTTCCTCTCAAAGACAGCGCTTCAAAACTTTCATGTGTCTTCACTGTTCAGAGTTCCGATACCTCCATAGAAAATTCCCTTCTCAAGGTTATTGACAAGACCCATGGTCGTAAACCAGCAATCAGTCCTCAACTTAGCTGACCTGCACACCAGCATCACTTCAACTCCGTGGAAATTTGTTTTCACTTGGAGGACAAAACTCATGATTTCCTTCCTGATTGTCTACTTCCTTCTTTTTAGTCTCTTTTATTAGTTTCTACTCGTCTCTCACATTTTGAAACGTTAGAGTGCTCCTAAAGAATCAGTCTTTTGACCTGTCCTTTGTACTGACTCCACTGACAGTCTCCTCCAATTTAACTGCTTTAAATACCGTTGAACCCTGATGATTTCCACACCTGTATCTCTACCTGAACCTAGCTGGACCCTTTCAACCAAATGCATAGCACAAATTCCCAAGTGGACACCTAACAGATACAGCAAATGTAACATGTCTGCTCTTCTCCCAGGCGTAGATTGAAGCAAGTTCAATTCTACCATTCTTGAACAGTTCTTGACTCTGACTTTCTATTTCCTTCTCTCCTTTCCCTCTTTCTGTCTCTGTCTGTGTCTGTCTGTCTGTCTGTCTGTCTCTCTCTCTCTCTCTCTCTCTCTCTCTCTCTCTCTCACATCCATCTGATTAAGTCCTGTCTGTTCTAACTTTCTAACTTCAAAATACATCCAAATCCCAATCACTTTTCACTATCTCCAGTGGGAGCACTCGGGTTCCAGTCATTATTAGAGAATAATCTTAAAAAATCAAGCTGTAGAACTTGCCTAAGAGATTACAAAATGAACGAAAATACAAATAAGTGCCAAGATGAACTATCCCTCCATTATACAAGTTCTCTTTCCTTAGTGTGAACAGAAGAGTAGAGATCCTGCTGAAAGACAAGGCCAAAGCTTAGGAGAAAGAAAGTCTTTCCATCACGACATTCCCTACCTAGTTCCTTAGGGTCATTCCAATATCATCTTTTCTATGAATACTTGCTTGAACTTTCTGACACCTTTTCCTCACATCTCCTACATCCCGCAGAATTCCCAGAATTGAAATGTATGCAAAAATTTACTAAAAGAGAATAAGCACATTAAGAATTGAGTTGATCAGTGCTTCAGAGGATCCCTTCAAGTCTTTCTAAATGCTTGACAATGGCTTGAAGTACTAAAATAGAAACATGGTGGAAAAAGGTCTCTTTACTAGACATATTCAAACTCAAGTACCTTTCTGGAGAAAACTTTTGGAATTGTATTCCAAATATAGGACTTCCCTTTTCATTGCAGAAAGCTAACAGTGCATAGATTCAAAGTGATGATGGGTATATGAAGGCCATAATTAAAAAGTCCGAGGAAGATATGAGGGGCTAAAGAGCCACGGAAAACGTGCTAAGTACTTACACACAGGTGCAGAGAGGGCCCCACCATATAGCACTTACATGTGCCCCCCTGCAACAGATTGTTGTTCACAAGCCAGGGGAAAAAAATACAGTTTCATTCCACAAACTTAATACAGCTCATAAGCACTATACTAAGGGCTGTGTTTCTATAGAAAAGCTTCGCGTTGCTCAACCAAAAAACACAAAGTAGTCATTCACAGCAGGAACGAGGCTTTTTGCTGATAACAGTGGCATCCTGTTGAAAACACCTTCTTTGACATCACTCAGCCCACAGCAACGGAGACATGCTGATCCTCCTCCACAAACCTTTTCAGTTGCCTCCAGCATAGACCAGTATCCTGTCCCATATTATTTCCACTGAATTTGTTTGGTTACCAATCGCTACGTGCTTTCTGGAATCCCTTTATAGTACAACCATAGTTGCCTCTGTTTAGTGGAAAGAACTTCCAACTGCAAGGTTTAAATTTGTGTTCTATTAGCTCTGGGAGGCTAGATGCCACCTACTGGAAACAAAAAGAAAAGCAACCTTTTGCAGCAGCTAAAGAGAGACCTTTATAGAATAGATCATCTTTCTGGATAAAAAGCAAAATACATGTCCAATACTGCTTAGGTGGAGAAATAGTCCATTAAACACCACGAACAACCGAGGTGACCAGGTAGCTCAAAAAGAAAGAGAAAAGTCTTCAGAAAATAGGCTTATAGACATGGAAATATACAACTTAAAGGACAGAGAGTTCAACCTGGCACTTCTGAAAAAACTCAGTGATTTCCAAAACGAGTCATCTCAACAATTTCAGAACTTGAAACGGCACCTAGATGAGTAGAGCGAGGAGATTGAAACCCTCGAAAATAGAAGATTAGATCTTCTCAAGATAAAAAGCAGACTGCAAGAGTGGAAACATAAAAGAGTCGACCAAATGGAGGAAAAAAGGTCAATGACACTGAAGACAGAACTCTAGAAATAAATCAGAAAGAAGAAGAGAGAAGTCAAAGAAGGAAAAGTAAGGAAAGAAAAATTCAAGAACTAGCTGATACCATCAGGAGAGGAAACCCAAGAACAATGGGCATTACCTAAGGCAAGGAAAAGCAGCAGGCACTTAGAATTACCCAAATCTAAGGAATGAGCTGGAGCTTTAAATTCAAGAACTCAACAGAGCAACCAATTATCTCAACCCAGAAAGGCCTTCATCAAGACACATTGTATTACAATTTTCAAAGACCCATGACAAGACAGATTTCTCAGAGTAGCAGTAAGAAGAAAACAGTCAATTGTAAAAAATAAAATAAAATAAAAATAAACATCAGATTATCCTCAGACTTCTCAGAATCAACCTTATGGACCAGAAAGGAAAGGGATCAAATAGTTAAACAATTAAGTGAAAGTAACTACCAGACAAGAATAATATATCCAGCTAAAGTCTCCTTTAGATATGAAGGAGAACTTAAGACCTTTCCGGACATTCAAAAATGGATGGCTTCTCCACTATGAGACCTGCGCTACAGGAAATACAATAAAGGGGTCTGCCCTGATAAAACAAAACCACACACACACACACACACACACACACACACACACACACAAAGGGCACAATTAGGTGTAAAGTGACTATCAGGCAAGTAAAAGCAGAGGAGTACAAACCTTACTAAGAACCGGACATTTTAACCTTAAATAATAAGAATAAAATTACTATAGCGACATGGTAAAAAATGTTCAGTATACAAGTGACAAATGGAGATAATGATGACTGAAAAGGGGAGGATGCAAAGATCTAATTTCACAAAGGTAAGTGGAGATAAGGCACACACAGAAGAAAATAATCGACTATACACACACACACACACACACACACAACCACTGTGTTTCACAAGTTTATAATGGTAATCACACACAGATGATTCAGAACTGAAGTATGCAACATGAAACAAAAAGTAATATAGGCAAAAACAAACAAACAAAAAAGCCAATCAAAATAAAGGTAAAGGACACACAAGGACAAGGAAGCAACGGAAACACAGAGCTAACAGAAAGCAAAAGAAATGGCAAGATGAAAAGACTTTCTATTTCAATAATCACCGTAAATTAAACGGATTGAACTCAGTGATCAAAAGGCACAGAGTTACAGAATGGATCAAAAAACAAAACCCAACCCCATGCTGCCTCCAGGAGACACGTCTCAGCTCCAAAGACAAATATAGACACACAGCGAAACAGTGGAAAATTAAATTTCAAGCAAATGGCATTCAGAGAAAAGTGGCAGGAGTGGTCCTAACAGCATCCCAAAAGACTTCAAAATAAAACTAAGGTGAAGAAAGATACTGAGGGACACTTCATATTGATAAAGGAAATCATACCCCGAGAAGACATAACACTTATTCTTATCTATGCTCCACATCAGGGAGTCCCCGAATATCTAAAGCAATTACTAACAGAACTAAAGGGAGAAACAGACAAAAACACTATCACAGTAGGGGACCTAAGAACCCCACTGTCGAATATAGACATATCATCCAAACAGAAAATCGATAAGGACATCACATCCTTCAATGGTCTAATCACACATTAGACCAACTGGACATTACTGACATTTACAGAGCCTTCTATCCACAAATAGTTGCTTATATATTCTTCTCTAGTGCACAGGGGACATTCCCAAGAATTAATCATATACTGGAACACAGAATTAGACCCAAAAATGTAACAGAGATAAAGTCATACCAACCATATTCTCTGATCATAATGCTTTGAAACCAGAGATCGGCTGCACAAAGATATCAGGAAGAAACAAAAATACATGGAGATCAAGCAACATGCTACTGAAGAGTGATTGGGTCACAGAAGAAATAAAAACAGAGATCAAGTGATCCATCGAAATGAATGACAATGATAGTACAACGTATCAAAACTTTTGGGATATGGCAAAAGCGGTCATAAGAGGAAAGTTCGTATCATTACAGGCCTACCTCCAAAAACAAGAACAAGCCCAAATAAACAACCTAACGCTTCATCATAAGAAACTAGAAAGGGAAGAACGAATGAAGGGTCAAGTCAGCAGAAGAAAAGAAATAATCAAAATTGCAGCAGAAATCAATGATATTGAGAACAAACAAACCAAAAATTAAAAAAAAAATAACTGCAACAAAGAGCTGGTTTTTAGAAAAGGTCAATCAAATTGACAGTCCCTGGCTAGACTCACAAAAAGAAAAGAAAAGAAAAGAAAAGGAAAGAAAAGAAAAGAAAAGAAAAGAAAAGAAAAGAAAAGGCAAAGACATGACACAAATAGATAAAATCAGGGATGAAAGAGGAGGAATTACAACTGACAGAGCAGAAATACAAAGGATCATACAAGAATACTATGATAAAGTACACAATACCAAATTTAATAACCTAGAAGTAATGGACCACTACTTAGAAAAATACAATCTTCCTAGACTGAATCAAGATTTGGAAAATCTAAATAGACGGATAGGCAGTTCGGTAATTGAAACAATCATCCAAACCTTACCAAAAAGTCAAAGTCCAGGACCAGATGGCTTCACCAGTGAATTCTACCAAACACTCAAAGATGTGTTAATACCTATTCTCCTCAAACTCTTCCAAGAAATTGAAGCCAAGTCAATACCTCCCAATTCATTTCATGAGGCCAATAGAACTCTGATAAAAAAAAAACCTGATAAAGATATCATAGGAAAAAGAAAACTGCAGACCAATATTTCTCATGAACACAGATGCAAAAATGCTTAACAGCATGCTAGCAAACAGAACACAGCAACATATAAAAAGGATTATACACCGTGGTCAAATGGGCTTCATTCCAGCGGCACAGGGATGGTTCAGCATAGGCAAATCAATCAATGGGATGCACCACACAAACACATTAAAAAATAAGATTCATATAATCATATCAATAGAAGCATAAAAAGGCTTCACAAGATACAGCAGCCATTTATGTTCAAAACACATAGCAAAATCGGTATAGAAGAAAAATATCTTCACTTAATAAAGACCATACATGACAAATCCTCAGCCAACATTATATAACATTAATAGAGAAAAACTACAAACCTTCCCTCTAAGCTCACAGACAAGAGAAGGCTGTCCACTAGAGCCACTGTTATTTAATATAACATTGGAGTTCCTTGCAAGTGGAATCAGACAAGAGAAAGATATAAAAGACATAGAAATAGAAAATGAGGAAGTCAAACTGTCATTATTTGTGAATGACATGATTCTCTACACAGAAAACACTAAAGACTCCAGAAGCACATACCAGAAACAATACGCAAATACGGTAAAGTTTCTGGATACAAAATCAACATTCAAAAATCCAAAGCATCCCTATGCTTAAAAAAATGTGTCACAACATGAAATGGAAAAAACATTCCTTTTGCAATTTCAACAACAAAAAATGTAAAACTCTTATGAACGGATTTAAGGAACATGTGAAGGAGCTATATAATTAAAACGACAAGACCCGTTTAAAAGAAATTGAAGAAGATACAAAGAAATTGAAAAATGTTCTGTGTTCTTGGATGGAAGAATCAACATCGTTAAAATGACTACATTACCTGAAGCATTATACAGATTAATGTAACGCCCATTAAATCCCATCTGTATTTGTTAAAGAAATAGGACAAAAAAAATCATTCGATTTGTATGGAAGCACGCACACGCGCGCGCACGCACACACACACACACACACACACATTTCCAAAGGCATCCTTAGAAAAAGAACTAGGCTGAAGGCATCACTCTGCCCAATTTCAAATTATACTACAATGAGAAAGAAATCAGAATGACATGATATTGACAGTAAAACAGATACACGGACCTCGGAAAATGAATCAAAAGTCCAGACAGAAGTAACCTCATATATTCATGAGGAAATAATTTCCAAGAAAATAGCCAAAAACGGACACTGGAAAAAGGAAGGCCTCTTCAATAAATGGTGCTGGGAAATCTGGAAAGCCACCTGCAAAAGAATGATACTAGACTGTTGTCTATTACTGCACACCAAAATGAACTCACAATGGATTGAGGACCTAAATAGCAGAAGACCTGAAACAATAAACTGCTTAGAAGTAACCATGGGGACTATATTGAAAGACATTGGACTTACAGAAGATTTTACGAATTGGACCTCAAAAGCAAGGGAAGTAAAAGCTAAAATACATGAATGGGACTACATCAAACTATAAAGCTTCTGCTCAGTAAAAGAAATCTTCAACCATGTAAGAAGATAAGCATCCGAATGGGAAAATATATTTGCAAACACCACTTCTGATAAAGGCCTAATATCCAAAATGTACAAAGAACCCATACAACTCAATAACCACCAAGGACAAATGCTCCAATCAAAACATGGGCAGAGAAACTCAACAGAAACTCCTCACGAGAAGACAGATAAATGGCCAATAAATATTGGAAGAGATGCTCAACATCGTTAGCTATTAGGGAGGGAAATGCAGATCGAAACCACAATGAGGTACCATCTCACACCTGATAGAACAGCTAAAGTCAAGAGGACAAGGAATACATGTTGGAAAGGATGCAGAGAAAAAGGAACACTCACCCACTGCTAGTGGGATTGCAAATTGGTATATCCACTAAGGAAAACAGTATGGAGGCTCCTAAGAAAACGAAGAGAGGCCTGTATTTCCAGCAAGGACTGTGGGCGACAGGGCCTTTTTCTTCTACATTCCACCATACACATATATGTGCAAGTATATATCCACATATATGTGTATGGTAGCTCTGGCAAAACACTCTTTTTTGAGGCCCATTTCAAGTTTAGTGGCGGATTTCAGAGAAATGTCTCCCTTGCGGCAGATGCACAGGCTTTCCTGTGACCTGGGGAACATGGAGGGTGGGCTCAGGCATCTGCGGACCCTGGCTACACATCTTTGAGGCGCCCAAGCCACCACATAGGGCTCCTTGGGGTTCACACCGTGGCCGAATTCACTCTCTATCCTCAAGGCGGAGTCAAGGCATGCCACACAGGCCATGCCCAGGCTTGATTTGGCCCACCCTTGCAAGCATCCATCCTTGTCGGGGAAAAGGCAGAGTGGCAGCCTCGGCCTAGTGGAAAGAGGTCATTGACGTCAGACCTCACAGAGTTATGGGTCTGAATTCTGATTCTGTCACTTGTGACCTCAGTGTTCACCTCTCTGAGGCTCAGTTTTCCATCTGAAATGTTCAGCAAAGGCCCTCCAGGACGAGGTCTGGCCCAACGGTGAGAGAGGTATAGGCCTGTATTTCCAGCAAGATCTGTGGAGACAGGGACTATTACTTCTACATTCCACCATACACATATATGTGCAAGAATATATATCCACATTTATGTGTACGGTACCTCTGGCACTTCTGTCACTTCGTTGCCCTCAGGGTTCACCGCTCTGAGGCTCAGGTTTCCATCTGCGATGCCTAGCAAAGGAGGAGCAAGAGGAGCTCAGGCCCCAGGGTAGGGAGGGAGAGGCCTGGATTTCAGCAAGCCCTGTGGCCACAGAGCTCGGTTCTTCTCAAATCATCCATATACACATCTGTGAATGTATATATGTACATATGTATATAGACATATGTGTATATGGTAGCTCTGGCAAAACACTCTCTTTGGACGGCCATTTCAAGCTACAGTGGCGGATTTCTGAGAAATGTCTCGCTCATGGCACTTGCACAGGCTTCCCCGAGGCGTGGGCTCAAGGAGGGCAGGTTCAGGCTACGGCTGACACTGGCTGCACATCCTTGGGCCCTCACTGTCGCACAGGGTTCCTTGAGTTCCAGACTAGGTCCCACTGCACTCTCTGTTCTCAAAGAGGATCAAGGTCTAAGACGCAGGGCGTGCCCAGACCTGCATTGGCCCACCCATGCATCGTCCCAGCACGCATCCATCCCTGTAGAGGAAACGGCAGAGTGGCGTCCTCGGCCTGTGGGAAGAGGTCATTTAGGGCACACGTCACACAGCTGTGTGTCTAAATTCTAATTCTGTCACTTGGGACCCTAATGTTCACCTCACTGAGGCTCAGTTTTCCATATGAAATGCTCAGCAAAGGACCAGTAGGACGAGCTCAGGCCCAACGGAGAGTGAGTGAGAGGCCTGGATTTATAGCAAGAACTGTGCGTACAGGGCCTCGTTCTTCTCAAATCCACCATATACACATATGTGTGTGAGTGTGTGTGTGTATATACACACACACACACACTGACACACATATGTGTAAGTATATATGTGTATATATACACATGCGAGTAAGTATATATGTATATATACACATACGTGTAAGTACATATGTGCATATACACATAAATGTAAGTGCACGCGACACATACACACATATGTGTAAGTGCAAATTCACACACACAAATGTGTAAGCGCACATGTGCACACGCACGCCTGTGTAAGGGCACATGCACACACCTATGCACACGTACGTGAGCACATGCACACACATGCACACAAGTGTAAGTACACGTGCGCACATGCACACATGTGTGTGCTGTACATATGCACATGTGCAAGTGCATGTGCTCATATGCACGGGTGTGTAAGTACATATGTGCATATATATACACCGATGTGTATATGGTATCTCTAGCGATACACTCTTTTTGGACGCCCATTACAAGCTCCAGTGACGGATTTCTGAGAAATGTCTTGCTTGCTGCACGTGCGCAGGCTTCCCCGTGGCCTGGCCTCAGGGAGCGCCTGTTCAGGTATTGGCCGACCCTGGCTGCACACCTTCTAGGGCTCCTCGTCGGCACACAGGGCTCCTTGGGGTCCAGACTGGGTCCCACTGCACTCTCCGTCCTCAAGGAAGAGTCATGTCCTACCACACAGGGCGGCCCGGCCTGCTTTGGCCCACCCTTCCATCCTCCCAGCAGGCATCCATCCCTGTGGAGGGAAAGGGAGTGGCGGCCTCGGCCTGGGGGAAAGAGGTCTTGAGGGAATACCACACACAGCTGTGTGTCTGAAATGGGATTCTGTCACTTGTGCCCCTATGTTCACCTCTCTGAGGCTCAGGTTTACATCTGAATGCTCAGCAAAGGACCAGCACGAGGAGCTCAGGCCATCGGAGAGGGAGGGGAGGCCTAGATTTCCAGCAAGATCTTGTGGCCACAGGGCCTTGTTCTTCACAAAATCCACCATATACACATATGCCTAAGTATATATGTAAATACATATGCACATATGTGTATGGAGCTCTGGCAAAAACACCCTTTTTTTACACCCATTTCAAAGCTCCAGTGGCGGATTTCTGAAGAAATGTCTCACCTGCGGCACTTGCCCAGGCTTCCCCGTGGCCTGGGCTCAGGGAGCGCAGGTTCAGGCATCAGCCCGCACTGGCTGCACATCCTTGAGGGTCCTTCACCGGCACACAGGGCTCCTTGGGTTCAACTGGGTCCCCACGCACTCTCTGTCCCGAAGGAGGAGTCTAGCGCCACACGGGGCGTGCCTAGGCCTGCTTTGGC
>PUFA01002221.1:0-29849 GCA_003508835.1 Eonycteris spelaea | reverse complement strand
CAGAGAAAAGATTCGCTGTACTTAAAAAACAAATGAATAAATAAAATGTATTCTTGGCTACATTTATATCCAAAGGAACAGGTTTTTTGGTAGGCCTTACCATATACATGGCATTAACAAAAGATTTTTTCATGCATGCATTCTGTCATAAATATTACAAACAAATTTAATGAGAATTCACATATCTGCCAAGCTTAGGAAAGGGCAATTTTAAAACCATATTTGCAATCGGTATCTCTGACTACTTGCAAAAATAGAAGGGCAAATAACTATCTGTCAACAATGAATTGCTTTCTGATCAGATAGTTTAAAAGTTATTCCAAAGCTAGAAACATACACAGTTATGAGAAAAGTCAGACCGGAAGAGGAATAAGGGTGGTGATTATCTAAACTTATATTGTAACTTAAAGAAAATATCAATCATTTGGGAAGGCTGATTTTTTTACTTTATATGCACACAGGTTGTTAACAATGCAAGTTCATATAAAAATAGAAGGAACATTTCTTCCTTTGTCTGAATTCTCACTTTGGAGGGAATAGCTCCTACCATTTCAGAAAATTGGGCCCTGGTTCTATTATTAGCAACTTTATCATGTGATGGGCATAGAAAAAGAGTTTAAAAAGTGATAGGCATCTACCTTTTCAGATAGTAAGACACAAAATAGGCAATCTATCACTTGGATGCTAAAATATATTCTACAATATAAAACGTTTGTTAACAGTAGGGCCTCATCTTTATTTTTCCTGAAGGATCAATATCTTGCCCAATATCAGAAGCATATACTTCATTAGTTGTTTCTTTTTCTTTACCAATTTTGAATTTTGAATGCCCAAACTTAACTGTATATTTAACAGATCAAGCAAACTTGGCACAAGTATCAACAGGATACTAAATATCCTTCAAAAACAATTACATATGTATTACTTTGGGTTGTGGCTATAGATAAGTAAATGGTTTAAAAGCAGAAAGTAAGTAAAGAAGTAAATTAAGAAGAAAATCAAAGGCATTTGAACTTATTTGATGTGAGTTTTGAGATTGAGAAAGACGAAGGATGAATTTTGGTTTGCATAATTAGGTTAATAATGGTAGTCTTCATTCATATAGGAACATTAGGAGACATTTGTAAGCCATTTCTGTACAGGTGGTAAATAAACTAATCATAAGGCAAGGAAGTTGATCCTGGACAGTGAGACAAGAAGAAAAATATGGAAAGACCCAGGATGGATCCTTGTGGAAACTTTAAATTTTAATTTTAGAATAAGGCAGGGTACATTTCTGAAGACACTCCCAAACTGGCCAGAGAGGTAAGAGGAGAAATTAGGAGACATAAAGAAAGGCTAAGGAAGTGTGTCAAGAAGGATTTTTGCAAAAGAGTGGAGTGCTTTTAAGAGATCATTTAAATAAGAATGGAAATATAAGGTTTGACAGAAGAGACCCTATGCTTCTCTTCCAAGGGAGCCTTGGTCTTGGAGGGATGGAAGGTAGACCTATCTATGTGGATCGAAGGTTGAACATGTGATTGTGAAATATTCAGTTAACAGTGATGGAAACGTTTTCTTTAGGGCGTGATAATTGGAAGCTACAAAATTAAATCAGGTTTCATGTGCAGATATTTGCTTTTCTATTATGTTTTTTTTTTTTCTTTATGTTCGTTCTCTCAAGAGGAAATAGTTTGGCATGTTCGCTTTAGTTATTTATTGCCGCATAACTAGCCACATCAAAACGAAATAGATTAAGATGCAATAATTTGCTATTTTTCATGTTCTGTGGGTTTTTAATTTGGGCAGGACTCGGCTGAGTGATTTATGTGTTCCACATGGCAAATCAGTGGGCTCATTCACTGCTAGATTCAGCCGGTCACTGAAGTGAGCTGGAAGATCAAGAGCATGTCACCTCATGTGCCTGCTGCCTCCGTGCTCTTCTGCCTGACCTATGTCTGACCACAGGGTTTAGCTCTAGTATTCCTACATCTTAATAGCTGGATCCAGAAAGGGAGTTTTCCACAAAGAGAAGCCCTACTGCGTGTGCACTTAGTATCGACTTTCTGCCTGTCTCAAGCTTGCTAATGTGCCATTGACCAAAACAAACCACATGATCAACCCCAAAGCTGATGACAGGGGGAACTCTCCAAGGGTGTGGGTTTCCAGAGACACAGTTCACTTTGATGCTCCTAAGAACAACAACGACCAAAAACAGCCACAGTGTTTCAAAGCCAACACAGATGATCCATCTGAGAGCCTGAGTATCCAGGAGAAGGAGAGGTGCCAATTTTTCAGCATTTCAAGAATGTGGGAAGGTTTGGGTGGATTAGATTTAGATAGGAGTAAGCAAAGCTTCTCTGGTTTATCACAAAGGAAGAACATGAAAATGGATAGAGATATAGGTTAGCTTATATCTTTAATCCTGGAAGACATTTTTTATTAGATGGCTTTAATTCTCTATCCTGAGCAGGAGGAATAATTGTCAGCTCTCTGTGAGGAGAAGAAAAGGGGTTGGACATTTTGGAAGAAAAAAGGCTTTTAAAAAGTCATGAAAATTAAGGGAATAAATTAGTGAGAAACTTAGGTTTTCAAGCAATGTGTAAGAACCATGAGAAGTTGGTGATCATGAATTTCAGCCTTTTCTATGAGTCAGTGAATTATGCTACAAAATTTTACTTGTGATAAATAAAGGTAATTAAGTAAAATTGAAAAAAATGATTGAGGAATAAATGAGAAAATATTTGAGAAAAGTATAATCACTCGAACATATAAAAACATCTTAACCTTTCTCTTAGGTGTTAGTCTACAACTTTTACTGCTAAATCCTCACAACTTTGTTAGATAATAATATTTTCATTTTACTAAAGAGTCATTTGAAGCCCCAAGAATTCTAAATTCTCATGAATTACAAAGTTACATAGTTGGCGAAAGGCAACGTCACTCAATGCTCTTTATATCACAATATCTCTAATTATTCAGCCAAAAAATTACTTAAACTCCTATTTGTTTTGTCGAATAGAGGTGACGTAGCCTGACCATGATTATGCCTGTGGGGTAGGAGTGATTGAATTTTCATGCTAGCTTCACATTTATTAATTATTTGATTAGAAAAGCTATCTAACCTCTATTACTCTTCGTTCCTTCATATCTTGAATCAGGATTATTTTAGTACATAATGTGAAGATTTCATTTAATGTGATAATATTTGTAAAGTACTTAGCTTAGTGCCTGAACACATACTAAGCTCAGTAAATAACAGATATATTGTGGTGATTATTAGTAGTAGTTGTGTTCAAGACTAACACCAATCAAAATCCATTCATCATTTTGAGAATTAAGTCCTAGAAAATACAAAAGAATTACTGTCAATATCTGTATTTGGAGCAATGATAATTTTTCCATAATGATTTATGAAGCACCTATAATGTATCATATATCCCTCTAATTTAATAAACAGTTATTAGTACTTAATGAAATGAGACATTTATATAAAATATGTGTTTGAGTCAGTTTTGTTAGTTTGCCTTTCTCTGACTCCCAATATATTCAGGAATCCAAAATTGATTTGCTATAACTGAAGCAGAAAATCATTAGTAAAGTACGTAACTAAATCTGACAAATAATTTTCCATTTAGACAGGCACCGATGAAAAATTTATCCACAAGTAATCAGTCCCTTGGTTCCTGAGCCTAGTAAAAACCATAGCTAACATGAAAAATAATTAGAGGTGCTAAAATTCTCCAAGGCATTATGAAATGAAATCTCAGTTAATTTGGAATTATTTATTTTTAATTATCTACAAAACAATACACACACATATACAACAATTTGAAAGAAAAAATTGATTAGTTACTAGTTGGTGGATGTTTTATAAACTTATTCATATTAATATAGAGACTACTCAGTATGACATTATTGAATTTAAAATATTTGTAATCATAAGGATTACAAAGCGATACTCCCTCATTTACAATGTTTTCTCCTGATTATCTGTGCTATAAGAAAGCCACCATTGTACACAGAGAAGGTGCCATTTGATTTGGGGAGGCACGTGTGAGAGAGCTGACTCACAAATCGAAAGAACAGCAAGCACAATTGTAATGAGAAAGGAAAAATGAGAATTATTTAAATGACGAGACTTTAAGCATAGATAACAGTGTGTCTTATGGTCATTCATTCTAAATAAGACTTTAAAGATTAAGTAGCATCTGCATTTTTGTATCTGAACTTATAACATTCAGATATGTGCAGTACGAATTTTTAATCTAAAACCAAAATAAGTCGCGATTACAATTGACTTTAAAGGAAATTATTACTGATGAGTCATAATTTCCTACTTGAGCGCTTTACACTAGGGAACTGGGGATTATCCTAACCACTGAATTATGTTCAATGAGATTTCAAATTAATATTTAGTTATATAGCTTACGATTGATAAGAAAAGATAAAATGATCATACCATAGCAGTGACAAATATGGATAAAAATGACCCCTTCTCATTAATTACTTCTTATGTTGTTCAAATACCGAGGGAAAATATCAAATGGATATAATATATATTGCTTATACAATAATGAAATAAAAGGCAACATATTAAAAGTAGCCTGAAGTTTGTGAAATCCACTTGTGGGTGCCAGTGTCATTCACCAAGTAACACGTTGGTGGAAAGCCTTGTGGCCTGACACCCCGAGGCACCTGTGTGCTCCCCAGGAGGGTTACACGTGCAGTCACTGTGGACGCCTGGCTTTGATTCTCAGCTCCACCACGGACCAGCTGTTTGGCTTTGGGCAAGTCACCTACGCTTTTTAAGTCTAAATTTGTTCTTTGCAAGCTAGAGAAAATATTCCTATCTTTGTTCATGGGGTTATTATAAATATTTAATAATAAAATTGCCATTACATTTATGATATGCAAATTCAGAGTCAGGCACTAGTTTAAATGTCTTAGTGGTTTTACATAATCTGCTGAAGGATTATGTGAATATAGGCATCATTATTATCACCATTTCAAAGATAAAACACTGGAATTGAAAGAGCGGAAGTTAGTCACCCAAGGCATGGGAGGCGTTTGGCAGAGCACTTAGTGACCCACGCCCTCCATGGTAGTAGCCTGTTGTTTTTCTGAATTTTTAATGTCTGCTAAATTTTCTGCATGACCAATTATTGGTGACTAGCAGCAAAATGGTTTCCCTTTACGGAAAATCTCAAGTCCTCCTTCCCAGCATGTAAAATAGAGTGAATCAGTTGTAATGAACCAGAGTAGAGCAAAAGCTTTAATTACAGATCATTCAGAAACCTGTGCGACAACTATTTATTGAGCGCTGATTATGACAATTAAATGTTAAAATCGCTTAACACCTAAATACTTAATGTTTGACGGTTAGGATTGCATGAACTTTAAGGCAGCCACCTCCATGAGCCCCCGATTCATGTCTGCCATTCTGGGTTGGAAGGTAATACTTGGTCAAGAGTAGAGAGAGTTCAATGGCATATTGTGCTTCAAAACACTGAGTATGCAGATAAAATCAAACACTTGCACGTTCTTTGGTTCTCTACTGTGTTATTCTTAGATGGATAACTAGGGTCAGTGCCTCTTCTAAGCTGTTGATTCTAGATTTGACATCAGAGATCCTTGGTTTTAAAATCTTTGTCCTGTTTCAAACACATTTCATACTCCCTCGATTTCTGATTTTATAACTCAGACACACTATTTAATTTTTTTCTCATGTGGTCACATAATAGATGGTGATAATATTTAATTTACAAGGTTAACAAAAATTTAATGAAATATATTTAAAGTTCTCTCCACAATGCCCAACATAGAGTGAAAAGCAGCGAATGAAAGCAATCACTGTTACCACACTAAGAAGAGGATGCAACAGGAAGGTAAAAGAAATTATTCTTCTGTTATTCTCTGGGATTACTTATCTAAAAGTGCTGAAAATGGCCCATATTCTAGGTTTCAAAAACAGCATCACTTATCCTTACATATTAAGTAGTATAACAGTGACAAATATTTATAGAAGTGTTAAGCTTACTAAGTAATCAATACTGTGACTATCCTCAGAAGGTAAAGACCTAATGTTTAAATAGTTACAAATCTAGGTCTAGAGGGCATCTTAAATCAAATAAATGTAATGGCTTTTTCAAGATATTTTCATCATGTCATATTTTATAATTTGGCATTAAAATATCAGGAAACTTGGTGTTCAATTTTTTTCATTACATAACATCAGAATTAATTTTAGCCATTATTTATATGATTTGAAGGTTCTTTTTCGTTCTTCATTTTTTGACAGAGTTGTGCTTCTCAATCTTTCTTTAAAGAAACCACACACACACAGAGCAAATGAACACATGAGTCTGTCACACCGGGGTAAGGGGAACAGATCGCTCCTGCGGGTACTATCCATCCACTGGGGTTGTAGATGGCCCCGACCCCACCTAGTGTCTGAGGCCTGAGGGTATCAATATGTTTGGACAACTGAGACCTATTCAAGCCACCTGTGAGGCACAGTGCCTCTGTGAGCTGTGCCAGCAGCCGGCGTGGAATTCACACGAGCTCCAGTGCCCAGTTGGGAAGCTGCATTTGAGAACTATCGTACCTACGTGTTGGACTTATCCCCTGTTTGCAAGCATTTACTTGTTAATCAAATGTCTTTATCTCAATTAACTATAATATTTACCTTTTTAAGGCCCATTTATATTTAGATTTATTCGTAGTTTATACGAAATGGAGAGGTATGCCAATACACACAGAACAGTATTACATTGTGATTTCTGCATGGTTCTTCCAGTAACTGCAGGGGATGACAGTTGATTCTACTTGCAGGCTAGCCAGAGAGGCTGTCACAGTTTGGTGGACATAGAAAGTAGATTCCTGGGCCAGACATAAAGGATTTTATTATTCTAGACGCAAGTATCATGAACATCTGCCTATTTGTATCAGTTCCCCCTTTGCCTAAGTCCCATAGAGGCAATGCGCATGAACCTAACTGGATGCCATTAACACAGACAAGAGGACCCTAAGCTTAGGAACTCAAATATTTAATAATAAGTAGGAAGCATGCCTGTCCTTTCTCCCTGTCTTCAAAGGCTACTCACTACAAAAACATCCTTACAAGACAGATGGGGGAAAGGGAAAAAAGAAAAAAAAAAAAAAAAAAAAAAAAGCACTTGCTATCTCTACTGGCAAGATGCACAGAAATGGCAGAGACTCATGGAGAATTGTTTCCCAACAGGTACCAGCAGTACCAAGGTGCTTTGATATCTTGGTCAATATTATTTCAAGTCTGCACTTAAGTCAAAAATTGCAAGTTCAATTGCCCAGCTAAGAAAGTTAACATAGCATAGATCTACCTGTATGTGGCCCAGCATAGAGCTGAAACTTACATTTAAAAATTTATTTAGTATTGTGTGATATAGAAATAGTAGCTCATTTCAAAATAACTCCAGGGTGGAGAGCTGTTATATTTTCACCATCTAACAGAACTGGAACTTAGAAAGGTAACTTGTACCAGGCCACAGATCTAATAAGTAGTAGAGCCAGGTTTCAAACCAAGGCAGCTGGGCTCTAGCTTCGTTGGCCTTAACCGTAATCCTCTGTCTCTATGGTGGTGACTGTGGCGAAGTAGTGAATAAACCATCTGCTTAAAACTACTCCTCGCCCCTTGCTCGTTTTTTATTTTCTTCTTCCTTCCCCCCCCCCCTTAATTATACTTGGAAAAGAAAATAGGTTTATTTTTCTGAGATGTCTCATTTCAATTCTTTATTTAATTAAATTTATGTTTTTAACGGTGAAAATAATACACAAGGATCACGAGCTATCTTCCTTTATCTTGGTGGAAAAGAACTGGCTATTTTGAGTTATGTCCGACTAGAGTATATATGTGTGAAAGGAAGATATTGAAAATAAAGGAATGTCTCAGGTTCTATGCAAGTTGGATTTTTTGAAAATGAAACAAGATATTTTGTTTTCAAAGCCTTCAGGATAAGGCAGAATGCATTTATGTGAATCAAGCATTTCAATGGAATAACTTTTTCTGAAGCAAATGTAGAATACAGCAGAAAAACCAATTAATACTCAGTCATATTTCTTTTGACTCATCGGTAAAGTATAGAGGAAGGAGGAAAAATATAGCAAAAAAGATTTTCAATCTCAACCAAATTTGTGTGGCCTCCATACACCTCATAAGCTCTGCTCCTGGACAAGCAAATGATCTAATATTAATATCTGTCATACAGAAAAGCAATCTTGTCTTTTAACGATGCCCTTTCTAGCTCTAGAGTTCAATTCTTCCTTCACACATTAAGACAGTGTCAAAAAATTATAATGACTAATGCAAGGTTGAATTTTAGCACTCCTTGTTAAATCCAGGTTTCCGAAGCATGCAGTTTTATTCTCATTTTATAGCGATTTCTTTCAGTCACACAGGAAAGAAAAAGATTCAGGTTTTAGTGATTTAAGAAATTAAAGTTATCTCATATTCTCCTTGGGAGCATATATTCAATTATATAAAACATTATTCTTAATCTATTATATTGGTTTCTAATTAAAAAAATCAGACATGCCACTTGGTCTGAATGATGTATTACGAAATTAACTTTTCTTTGTTATATGCCAAGTAAAAATCAATTTCATCAGATTGGCTTCTGGAGACAAAATATAAAGACATTATCTCATCGAGGACAAGTGTCCCTTTCCCACTTTTAGAGAGACAAAAGAGAACACAGGGAAGACATGGAGTCTGACTAAGACGTAACTCAGATTTAGTTTTTAGATTCTTAAGCCAAATGATTTGCCCCATTCCTACCATATTGTGGGGTGCTTTTGTGGTCTGTTTTCTATCTCTGTTACTAAAATTAATGTGTAGGGACGTTTTCATTGAATTAGAGAGGTTTATAGGTGGAATGAAACATAAATTACCTCTCCTAACTCCATCCTTATACATTTATAGTAGTTGGAATTAAATCATATTCAAGACTGGAGGGGCAAACATTTCAGTTTCTTAACCAATCATTAATGGAGATTTCTCTGTCTGGCACACATCATGTATGGAAAGGTTACCTTGATTTATAGCACTTAAAGTTTTCTATAAATTTCATAACAAAATAAATGGTACTTTTACAGAAACAATAATCCTGAGAAAATAGAAATGGAACTTTCTTGCAGAGTGAAATGCAGAGCTTTATGGGCTCCTAAATTACAATACGGGCTTTTAGTTTCCTATAAGCATGAGTAATAGCAACTTAGGTGGATATCACTGTGTTGAGCCCATTCGTCATAATAGACATACCTTTGAAAATAGCATATATTCAAAATGCCTAGCAAAGTGTGGATTCCGCAAGGTTGAAGAAATCCAGAGCATGGTCTCCTCATCCTTTTTAGAGCTACAGGCTGGTGGGAGAGTGGAGCTAAGATTCACAGCTGGTGGCTAAATCTTAATCCCTACATTCATAAAAGAAAATTGCTAGTCATGCTGCATTAACGTATTTCTAAGTTTGTTAACTAAATGTCAGACTAGGCCATGGCTTCTCATATTGCGTCTTTAAAAACGTGAAAAACTCAAGCTAAAGAAAACAGGCCACATATTTCAAAAAGTAGATTTCTTATAGACGTAAAAAATTTCATTATGATTAATATTTAAAATTACCTCTATGATACCATAATTAGAAAGCAGCCTTTAAAAACAAACAACAACAAAAACTATGCTGATAAATGGAAAGTAGGCATAGGAAAAATACAAAACTGTAATTTCCAATTGTAAAATTCCAATAGGATTTGTTTTATTTTATTCATTTGTCAGTTATACTTGACATTCAATATTATACTAGTTTCAGATGCACAGCATAGTGGTTGGACATTTATATAACTTACAAGTGATCCTTCCAACAAGCCTGCCACCTGCGGTTACTATGAAGTTCTTGACCTTATCCCCTATGCTGCACTTCACATCCCTGTGACTGTTTTGTGATTGCCCATTTGTGCTTCTTAATCCCTTCACCTTTTCACCCAGCTTCCCCAAACCCTCCTATCTGGACACTATCAGTTTGTTCTCTGTAGCTATGAGTTTGTGTCTGTTTAACTGTTTGTTTTTTATTTGTAGATTCCACATATAAGAGAAATCCTATGATATTTGTCTTGCTCTGTCTGACTTATTTTCCTTAGCGGTATGCCCTCTAGGTCCATTGGTGTTGTTGCAAATGGTAAAACTTCATTTTTTTTTTTATGGCCAAGTAATATTCTTTGTATATATGCACCACATCTTCTTTGCCCAATTGTCTATTGATGGACACTTAGGTTGCTTCCATATCTTGGCTATTGCATATGAAATGTTCTTCATTTCCTGTTATAGGCTTTATTAAAGTCTATCTCGTCTGGTATAAATATTGCTACCTCTGATTTTTTTTCATGTCCATTTTCATGAAATATCTTTTTGCATCCCTTTACTTACAGTCTGTCTGTGTCTTTCGACGTGATATGAGTCCCTTGCAGGCAGTGTAAGTAGCGGTCGTGTTGTCTTCTCCATTCTACCGCTCTGTGTCTTTTGATTATAATCTATTACATGGAAAATAATTATTGACAGGTATGTAGTTATTGTGATTTCATTACCCACGTTTTTAACTTTTGTTATTGTTCTTCTTAAACAAATCCTTTTAGCATTTGTCGTAATACCAGCTTTATGGTGATGAACTCCTTTGGCTTTTTCTTGTCTGAGAAGCTCTTCACCTCTCCTTCAATTCTAAATGATAGCCTTGCTGGGTGGGTAGAGCAATCTTGGTCGTCAGTCCTTGTTTCTCATCACTTTGACTATTTCACACCAATCCCTTGTGGCCTGCAAAGTTCCTACTGAAAAGTCAGCTGGAAGTCTTCTGGGAGCTCCCTTGTATTTAACTAACTGCTTTTCTCTTTCTTTTTTCATGTTCTTTCCTCATTTTTAAGTTTCGGTATTTTAATTGTGTATGATGTGTCCTGGTGTGGGCCTCTTTGGGTTCATCTTGTCAGGGACCACCTGAGACTTGTACGTCTATTTCCTTCGCCAGGTTATGGAAGTTTTCCTTTGTTGTTTCTTCAAACAGATTTTCAACCCCTTATGTGCTCTCTTCTCCTCCTGACACCCCGATGATGTGCATGCTGTTATGCTTGACATTGTCAACAGGATTTTCAGGTGTGTATAAGGTAAGTGATACCATTGCAAAAAGCACTCACGTACTCATAGAAAAACTACATATGTAAAACTCATAAACATTGAGCTTCGAAAGCTTTCAATTTCCTCATCTTTGTCAGGAGTCATCAGAATCCTTCACCTGTCAAACCCCAGCAAGGGGACTTAGCAGAAGGAAAGTAAAAAAATAAATAAAATAAAATAAAATAAAATAAAAAGAGAAGTAGATCCAGAGGGAAGGAGTGATGGGAAAGGCATTTCCCAAACAGTGAAGGTTAATTATGAAAAGTACATTTATTGGCTGAAGAAATTTGAATTTCAATATTAGTATTGTTCATAATAGGAGTTTTTTTTAATATTTAATATTCCTTATAAGTGCCTAATGCACTAATTCCAAGTCTTCTGTTCAGTCTACCAACAAAATAACATCAGTTACCTAAGCATACAAGGTTCCCCAGTGGGAGGAAATATATGACATAATAATAAAATAAGGAGTGAGACATTCCATAAAAAAATACAGAAAAAGAGACTCGTCTTTTAAAACAAGGCATCGGAAATCCAAAATAGCATTTTACTCTTTTCCACGACGCTAGGTTTTGGTGTGTGTTACTGACGCTGCAGAACCATTAGGGGATTCTCATGAGACCTCGGCAGGCCTCTCTCTCGCAAAGATTTCCCGTGTGACAGCGTGTCGTTAAGCATCTCTCCAATGTCGTCTTGCAGCAGGGAATTCTCACAGACAGGGAGACATCCCTTGAATCTCCCTTCTGTGGCGATGCAAGAAGTCCTGCATATGAGGGTACTGAGTAAGAAACCTTTGGAGCCTTAGCCCGCCGGTGGAGAAGCAACGATTCGAGACATCCTGCTGAATATGCTTGCATTATTCCAGAGCAGCCACTCGGAGTTGTGACTAAGCTATTCGAAAGGTGAAATAATGTAAGTATCCTAAAGTAAAGCACATTATACTCATGTCCGCCACACGACAGAGCCACCATTGTTTTATTCCACATAGCACAGATATACGGACTTGATGTCTGCATTACTACTGTGAATATGTATCTTCTTTTAATATATTCACATTACTACTGTGAATATATATCTTCTTTTAAATGCAATCCTTCTAGAAATTATGTCTTTCCATGGCAGTCACCAAACTCAGATTTCTTTGTATTAGTGACAAGCACACAAATGCTTTTTCTGTGTCCAGTTACTAAATGAATGTGTTCAGATCACTGAATGCTAAAGCTTAATTACACAGCTAGTACATTTCTGACATAAAGGAAGTGAAAAGGAAACACAGGTCAGATCCATGGGAATGAGTCATCTATTGTATCCAGAGAATAGAACTGAATGTGTGTAGAAGAATAACTGACCCTGCCTGAAAAAGGAAGCAATTTATCTTCAGAGATGAAGAAGAATCTTCATAACTGTCATCTGTCCGCTTTTAAAAATGATTAGCTAGACATCCCAGATGCAAGTGTGTATAGCTGGTAAGCATTAGGTTAAATATGTACAAATAGTGTTGCCCAATTATATTTTGAAACAATTAATTCTATTAAGTTTACCATGTACAATCAACTTTTTATCTCAAATATATATATACTATTATATATATATTAATATAGAATATATATTAAAATATATGTATTATTTTGGCAAAATTATTTAATGGATCCAAGATTACTAAGGCATACAATGAAGTGCTTTAGCTGATCTAGGTACATTTCACAGAATTATTTAAAAAGTAAAGTTTTCACTTCTGGTTCTAATCTATTACTTGATCACAAATGCATTATCCTAAAAATAGTCCCTCTCTTTTTCATGCATCTCTGTGCATCTAGCAGAGATTTAGGTATTCAGATGGTAAAATAATTCACTTGCCAAATACAGCAAAGACACCCAGAATTCCATGACCCACACCCACACACATACCCCTGACTGAGAGTCTATGAGTAACAACCAATAATGACATAAAACACAATCTATACTTCTTTTCTTTCATTATCATCTATCATTGCTGAATACAAAACATTGGCTTCTATTAAGCCTGCCACTGAAGCTTTTATCTCTGCTCTCTGACTCATAACGGCGAACGCCGCTGTGATATTCTATAGCACCTTTATGTCGTTGTTCACACTGCAAAGCATTGTACATCATTTTATTGGAAGAAGTGGATCAAGAGCCAGGTGAGATAATCAGTTATCAGCAAATGGATGAAACGCATCAAAGTTTTATAATTTATCCTGTTGTTATAGCAGTATCTGTCTTCAGGACACCTACTCACTTAGGGGGAAAAAATACATGACAGGCAAAGGCTAGGCTTTTTTCAATTTAAAATCTGAAGAAGTATTATGTATTATTACTCTCTGGATTTACAATATGATAATGTGAATAGAGGATTCAGAAAGAAAAGGTGATGCTTAGTTTATAAATTTAGAAGTGTTCAAATTTCCTTATTATTATGTTGCTTGGTAATATTAAAAGTAGGGTCGTTGCACCTTTTAACTTTACTAAATGGGTTTAAAATATTTTATTTGCTTAGAGCCTCTCTAGGAAACTGAGAGAGATGATTATTTTCATTTTACAAAATCAAACATTGATTTCCAGAGAGCTTATATATTTAAGATTTGAGCACAGCCCTTTTGATTCTCTGTACATACTTCCAAAATTTGTAAGGAGCCCAAAACTAATTTTACAGACCTATCTTCTAGGAACCACTGTGTTTGTTTTATGTGCTTTAATACCATACTAAGCTAAAAAGTAATGTGATATAATCTCTGCATAAACTATAAATTTCTTCCTTATTCTAAAAACAAAGTTTGCAGACATATATTGCATTCCTGTTAATCTTGGTTACTCATCAAATAAAAGCATTATATGTTACTAATTACTGAATAGCAACTACTAAAATATATACTCTAAATTTAAATATTTGTTCATATCTATAAATGTATACATAAAATTTCTTTTAATAGCCACTTATGTACAAATATAACCTTATATTCACAGTTGTTTAATGATAATACTAGAATACAATACATTTGTGATTCAGTGTATGCTTTTCCTTTTCTTTAGTATTTTTCAAGTTGAAACTCAGTTATCAGAGGTTAAGAATCACTCCAGTTACTCAGACTAATTTCCTTTCCTATGTATTAACATATGCTGGTCTTTGTATCCATGTTTTCCTATAATATACTAACTTAAGTATTTCATTTGTTAACTATGTTGATAACCATAAGAGTTGGCAAAACTGAAAATCATATGAACCATCTCTAATTTGTCAATTTATGTCAATACATTACATGCCTGAGATTATTTCATCATCAATACAACTGTATAAGGTAGGTATTTACATCTCCTCCCTGAAACAAAGAAAGAAATAAAGACAAGTGGTTAGATAAAATCTCCCTGTCAGAAAGCTAGTAGGTGGAAAAGGCAGGTGAACTAAACCCAGGTTTGCTTGTGAGACAGCAAATGTCTTAAACAAAATGATATTCTGCAACTAGATTTTTAATTTCATAACTAGTACAATCTCAGAATAAAATTGTTTAATATTTATATATAAATATAAACATAAATACACACACACATATATAAAATCATCTTATTGCACACTTAAAAAATAACATTGTAGGGTCTATGGCCATGCCACCCTAAACTCGCCCAATCTCATCTGATCTTGGAAGCTAAGTAGGATCAGGCCTGGTTAGTACTTGGATGGGAGACCACCTAGGAAGACTGGGTACTGTAGGCATTAAAAAAATTACATTGTACAACCTAAATATGTACAGTTTTTTATTTGTTAATCATACCTTAATAAAACTAGGAGGAAAAGTTTGAGGATATTTCAAAGCAGAGATTAACCAGTGTCATGGTGAAGGGTTTTCTATGGCCACCCATGTCCTTGAACAAGTAGGTGTTGATGGAGTTTTTTGTAGTCAAACTGTCATAACAGAGCTTATTCAGAGGAGGGCTGTCACTACCATGGCTGACGGATTTCAGCAGTGTATACAAAATTACTAAATATCTCACTCAATGTAGTATTGTGCAGAAGTTCATTCATTCTTTCACTTACTCATTCAACAAATATTTTTGGAGCTACTACAGTATGTTAAGTGAGTTCTTGGGAATATAGTAGTGAAAAAAAGTGTTTTCCCATCACATGCTACTGGAGCCAGAAGAATACAGAATAAAAAATAAGCTAATCTTAGATAATGGTTTTATATTAGGAAAGAGAGTGACTGGAGAGAGAATCTGTTTTTGAAAAGGTATTTAGAATTGGGTTTTCTGAGGATGTGACCTTTCAGCCTGGGCCAAAAATGTTATGAAGGATTAAACTGAATATCAAGAATGGGTCAGCCATGCAAAAATTCAAAGGAATAATTTAAAGGCTGGGAAATCAGATAATATAAAGCTCCTAATTCAAGAATAAGGTTGGAATGTGCAAAGAATACCAAATAGTTTAGTGTGGTTTTTACATAGTTAATGGGAAGGGAAAAAATTGTACGGATTAAAGTGGGAAACTGGCAGGATTTGATCAGATAATGACTTATGGACAGTTAGAAGGGGTCTAGATTTTATTTTAAATATTATGTGCATCTATTGAAATATCATAACGAAGTTGGCATTATTTTTTAACTTTTGTTTTTAAATATAACATTGGCCCCTTTGTGAAGAAAATATAAATATGCAAGCATGGACAGAGAGGAACCAATAAAGAATTTAATGTCACAGCACAGGCAGATGTTGGTGGCTTAAAAAGATATGATAATGTTGAAGTTGGCGGGATGCATTTCTATTTTGTATGTACTTTGAAAAAAAATGTTGATGAATTAGATATACTGTGTCAGAGAAATCAAATGTTCCAATATATTGGTATGAGTAATTATGAGCGAGATTCACTAAGGGACATTGGGATAGGAGAAAGTTTGGTACAGCTGTGATTGTGAGTTCTCCTTTTTACATGGTGCCTTTGAGATGTTTTAGGTATCTAAGTGGTATTGCTGAGTAGGCAATGAAATGCACAGGTAGGAGATCAGAAGAAAAGACAAAGCTATGATAGAAAATTTGGAGTCATCAGTATAAAAATGATACTTAAATCATTGGATTACATACAGAAAAAGTATCATTAGAAAAGACATGAATGAGAGAATTGAAGACATGCATGTTGAGAATCGAACTAAAATAGACATTATGCTAAGGAAAGAGAATTAAAAACTGAATTTGGCAAAATGTAGGTTATCCTTGACATTTAAAAAAGCAATTTTAATGATATGATATAAAAAAAGCTTAACCTTTAACAGGCCAAAATTGATTCAAAGACTTATTAGGCCCTTAAGAATAATGAAGTATAATAGAAAATCATATGTTTATTCATAATGTCTTTAGAGTAAATAAAAATTTACCTGCAATATTTTATTTAAATATTATAAAGTATAATCTCCGTTCTTCCTTTGATTCTGCCATTCATTAGTACTTAAAGAAATGTCTACTGTGAATCTAGACAAATTATGTTTTGTAAGATATAAAATTAAATGGTTATTTTGTGATAGGCCTTCATATATTCATTGTATTTACCTTTTCATTCTTTTAAAATCTATTTATTCTTAAAATTAAAAAAAACTATCAAGTTATGGAAATGTTTTAAATAAAATTGGATAATCATAGCCATGTGCCTGTTGTGTAAAAATCTTGGAGATGCACAAGAATACTTATATTTCATTCTTTGTACTCAGAGTCCAAACTTCATCTTTAAAACATCATGCATAATTTCAGATTAGAAGCTTTTTAATTTTTGTATTACTCAGATATCCAGGCTGCTGCCTATCAATTAAAATATACATAATATATGTTTTAGGAGTCTACATATTACATGGAAAATTAAATGTAATACTTAAAAATTATATGTTTACATTATTTTCCATTTATGCTATTAATTTAAGGGATACATTTACATAAACATTAAATCAAATAACTGTTCAATTTTCCAATTCACATTTTCGGGATAAATATAGGTTTATTGACATTTGGTTAAATTATAGCAATGGAAAGATAACCAGTACTTCATTACTGACAAATAATGACTGATACATGCAAAGTAAATTTTCTTTTCACATTTTACCTAAATAGGTATTTCAAAATTATAAGTGAATATGGAAATTTCATTTCTAATGCTCAATATGCTTTCCGTGAAACACTCTTTCTTGTCACCTTGGAAAAGGCAATCTTCTACTGTTTATCCTTCTCCAGCTTTCTTTTACACAAATCAGCAAAAGGGAAGAAAATGTTGGACATCAAATGACTCTAGTTGATGTGTAATTCTCGGAAAAAATAAATGCACTGATTTTAAGGCTCACAATCTCCCGTATTAGTTTTTGATAGATGAGGTACGGTATAAGCTTTCCAAAGTATATGTGACAGTCAACCTCATTCCTGACCGACAACACATGTTGACAGGCCAGACTGTCAATCATATTACATTGAGCAAACGGAGTGTTGTCTCCTCCTCGTGTTCTAATTATTCAAAATGTTCTCTCTGTGTATTATTCCATATTTTTATTATTTGCTATTTAACATCAGTGAATACAATAGGTATTTAATAGTCTGAACCCTACTAAATGTCGATTTATATTTTTCTGTAGAAAGGTGGATTAAAACATTAATTTCCTATCAAAGGCCAATTTCAGCTTTTTTTTTCAGAAACACAAGAGAATGAAATTGTATCACAGCTGAGCATTTACTGGGCGAGATGCAATAGGTCAAAATGTCATGATTGCCCCTCACTTCCACTATTTCTCGAGTGCTATTTTCACTCTCATGGGGGTTTCTTAGTTTCTTAGTCACTGTGCAGAGTATAGCTTATAGTATTCAGACAGTTTATTTTCCTGAAGATTCATTTGCCATTAGTTTAGCCTTCATGAGAGAATAAATTAATGTCATATTTGTGAGAGGAAGAAAGTGACTGGTCATTGTTATGGATTACTTAATAATCATTGGTAAGTAGAAAACAAATCCAAATGATAGAAACTGTAATTTGTGTCTGCACATGACATATAAATGTTACTTGAGGTAATCTTATGAATCTTCTGCAAATACATTACTCATATTTGTCTACTGCTTATTTGTAAGAGTTTCCAATGTGATTTAAAAATTGAAGAGTGGCTTGTGGTGCTTTTGAGCCAAGAAGAATTAATATTTTATTCTTACTCTTTATGAGAAAAGAAAATAATTAAACAATATTTCCTCTGCAAAATTACAATAATTCTGTATGATATGAAGCACATTAGATTGAAATGATATTACTACATTAAATGGATGTCCAAAAAGTCAAACAAAAATACACAGTATTTTATCAAAAGCAATTAATCTTTTTTTCATCCAGAGTATGACATTTCACTATGTAATTGCACAGGAAATTAAAACTCTTTTCATAGATTTAATAATGAATGAGTTATGGGTTTTGAAATAATTGTTTTTATTGAGCTTTGTCATCCTAAGGCACGATATGCAAGCTGTGACTTGTAACTTGCATGTCTGTCAGCTCCAAGATGGATTGGAGAAAAACAATATGAGGCTCCATTTGGAGCCCACCAGGACACAAGTAGGTGCCAAAAATGCAAGCAAATTTCTAACATTTTTATTTTTAATTTCAAATCAATTCTTCTGCCTGGCACACTGTGCTATGCTGGTCTAATACCACACACAAGTTTCCAAACTGACCTCATTTTTTAAACATATATATCATGTGTGATGACTATTGCTTTCTGCATACATTTCTATTCATTGGTTGAGTTTTTAAACATATCTAAACATCGATTTTCAATGTTGACATGATGAACTATAAAGCGATGTTAAATTCCTATTAAATAGTAAAATAGTATCATTATAAATGGGTACAAGTGCCAAAAATTTATACATTACATATTCTAAAGGCAAAATTTTATAGATTTCATAGATAGATACATGGATAGGTAATAGATAGACAGAAAGAAAGATACGCACTGTGTGTGTGCGATCTGAAAAACACAGAATCTGTATTTCTTATCTGTTTTGAAATAACTATTTTCTTTCTCATCGTCCTTTAACTTTTATATATAACCTGATATATGACAAGTATCTTTTAACTAATAGTGGAAAGAAAAGAATTATAATGTCACTTTGAGAAATAAAATTTAGCAAAATACTTAGAAGTATTCAGTATCAAAGCTGAATACTCAGCTTAAACACACGCATTATGTTAATAAGAAAATAAAGACTACTTGCAAGTTCATTTGGGTTAAAACACTGTAGAGTATCCAAGATCAAAAATCTTAAAATTCTGTATTCTAATCATAGCAGGTTTTTTTTTTTTTGGTATGTAGTAGTTATTCAATTAATGTTTCTTAATCGAATTGAAGTAAGGATAATTTTCTCTTAGAAAATTAGTGTGTATATTTTCTACCAAACATAATAAAGGCTATTCTTAATTTGAAAACACCTCAGCTGTGTGGTGAGAGCTGATAAAGAAAGTTTTCTCTGGAGTATATCTGGAAAAAAAAATACATCTATTTATAGAGAAAATATACTGTCATATTGCCCATTTATGAGAAAAAAAGAAACTAAAATGTTAACTTTTCTGCTCCCAGTAAATGACATGGCTGCCTTTCATAGTATGGTTTAAAAATTCTATTTTTATAGATGTTGTTTAGAAAATGCACTATATAGAAATTTCTGCAGCAACTAATTCCAAGAGAGACAGCTGGATAAAATTCCAATTGCAAGAAAGAAGAAGATTAGGTAGAAAGAGAAGGATGGTAGGAGAATAAGACGGAAGAGCATAAGAAGTATAAACCAAGAGAGAAGAAAGAGGAGACAGGGGTACGGGGGAGGAAGAGAAAAAAGAGGAGGAGAAGCAGAAAAGAAAAGGGGGTAAGAGGGAGTGAGGGAAAAGGAGGAAGATAATTGGAAATCTAGACGAAATCCAGGTCATTTAGAAATGACACATTGATTCGGTTGTTATTGCAGAAGTCTGTCGCATTGTTTGTTAGTGAAGATGATAGAAATGATTAAGTTAGAGAAGCTGGCACTTTAAAGGAGATAACATACCTAAAGCGTCTGACATTTAATAATTGATCATTTTATTTCAATTTCCATTCCCCCCTAAATTATTTCTTTCTGATTACATACTCACAGGGTACTGACTTACTCCCATGCTGAAAGCAATTATAAAACTGGACAACACACACACACACACACACACACACACAACACACACAACATTTCAATAACTAGAAATCTGACAGTTCAGGTCTATGGTCCTTGAGAGAAAGGAAACAGGTGAACCATACATTCACATTGGCCTTCTACCTAGAACATTTTCCGAATCAAGCAAGGTAAGTGGTGCCCAAACCGAGAATTGGTGTCTTGCTGGGCAGAAGCTGTAGAAATTGGAACTTGGGGCTACTGAGGTGGTTGAAATTTGCAGAACAGGGCGCCAGAAACGAGAGAGCTGCTCAGAGAAGGACTAAAAACCTGCTTAGTTGCTTTGAGGTTCCTAGTCATTAGGCAAATATTAAACTGCATTCATGGCACTTGACCCTGAGAGCTTTTCTTCCCTTCCCTTCCCTTCCCTTCCCTGACATTAAAATCTCAACAGATAAATCAAAACTATGAATATAAGAAATGTAAAATAGAAAAAAAACCCTGAAATGAATATGCACTCAAAGATATTCTATAAGAGATGTCAAAACTAGGGTCCATAATACAAAGAGTGGTTATAACTGTAGAAGGCCTCGGTTTAATGGTATATGCTATTTCAAGACAACTTTGAAAGAATTAAAAATTTTAAAAGTGGAGAAAGCAAGGTTCTTGGAGGCAATTGCAACATTCTTTTAAACATTTGAAGATCCATTAGGAAAAAAGCATACAGAATTGGTTAAAGCACAAATTCTAATGGTTCTTGATGCACTATTTTTTAAAGTCTCTTTTATTTCATATTTAAATATTTTATTTATATTTTAATACATTGATAAATTGATAAATATAACTGAGTTGTTCATCTTTGACTATTTATTGATAATGAAATAGGTGGTTTGTTTTGAAGATAATTTCTTAATTGTTAAACTTGCCTATGTAAGATTCACTGATTTTTCTAGCTAAATATTATTCAACTTTAAATTTTTAGATGAAGGGCATGAAACCTGAACACATTTGAAAATAAATTATTCCTAAATAAGGATAGCCTTCCCTGGATGACAAAATGTCAAGCTAGAATTTTGATCGAACAAAACTGAACACTTTGAGTTATACGAGGAAGCACATATTCTTTGTTCTACGCGTGAAGTGATCAGACATTCTTCTTGGTCCATGACTTATACATTACATATTCTGAATCTTGCCTAACCTAAGCCTGGTTACTTTATATCTCGGTTGCAACAATTGATCCGAGTTTTTTGTAGCTTTATGTAGTAGTGCTGATATTTCCCAAACACCTCATTGTAAGTAAACCCATTATTTGCTTGTTCCTAAATCCAAAAGTCTAAACCAAACACTTTGTTCCTTGAAACTGCTAAGAGGACATAAATGAAAATAATGCTTTATGTTCTTGGATTGGTATTACCTACTATACATTAAAAATAATTTTCTAAAATTGTCAAATTTAGATAACCTCACATATCTAAAACCTTTTAAGGCGTTTTTTTTTAAGGTATCTAGAACTTGCTGATATTAGAAAAATAAAACTCATGCTTCTGTACAAAACAGAAAATAAAATACTTTTGTAGACATATGGTTTGAATTTAAGAGAAACTTGATTCAATTTGGAATCACTAGTTTGATGAAAAGTTGAATTTTGGTGATAAAGCCATATTTTTATTATATTATTATTATTATTATTCTTTTTTTATATAAAGCCAATAAGATCTTAGTATCCTTTGTTTTGCTGATGAAATCTGAATTGTTTCCAGCAGGCTTTACTGCTTCATAAATCACAGTGTGTGGGAGAAGCTTACCTATATACACTGGCAAGATGCTTCTTTAATATAGTGGCCTTTTAATTAAACTTTCCTTCATGGGTTTTGTATAATACATTTTATTTTAGAAAGTGATAAAAGATTTATAAATGTACAGAATATATTAATATATGTGTCATAAAGAAATTTAATTTATAGATCTACTACTTGTATCATTCTAGTTTTATTGTTATAGAAAAATTAGAACTATGTATTGGATTTAAAAAATTACTATTTTAGTGTTATTTTATAAAATTAAGTCTAATAAATAATGACATTTTCCAAGACAAAAAATAAATTGAGGCATATTCTTTATAAATATGTTCATATTGTCCTATGACATTAAATATAACTAATGTCAACAATGGTTAATCGCCAGGTTTACTCAATGTTAATCTTTGGAGCTTCTGCTGAATTATTTTGTCAGTTCAAATTTTGAAGCGGATTTATTTTTCTTTGCTAGAAGCTAATTATAAAATAAAGGATAATAGACATGTGTTTAACAAGTAAAGTAATGCTGGTTAGAAAAATGCAATTATTCTATACTTCTTTATTTACAATGGGGTATTTATTATCAAGTCATAAAACATAGATTTAAAACAATTATGAAACTGAACGTCCAACTGTGGAATAGTTTCTGTAGTTTGGGTAGCTACCCAGCTGACAGTCATGGCTTATTTTCCATCTATAAACTCTCAACGCTTATACTAATTCAGGTAAGTTGCAAATGTAATTATTATAAGTTAAACAATTTAAACAATTTGCAAACCAAAATAGAAACTTGCACAAAATAAGTATGCAGACGAATGTAATATTATATGTATATACAAATCCTACAAAATCTGAGTTGATCGTGATTTATTTTAAACCTGTATAATGAAACATAATCATAAATTTAGCATACTACAGAACTTTTGTATATTTTAAATGGTAAGTGAGCAGTAAAATAGTGTCATCTCTTCCAAGTGGTTTTATAAAAAAATAGTCCCCCTTACCATCCTAACCATCTTGATGCTAATATACAAATTGAAATGATAGATTTCATGGCTAAATAAGCGGTGATTGAGAAAAAAAAAATAATGCTTATCCTCAAAACTTGGACATGCTTTAGCTATTCACTTAAATACGATATTTTAATTAGTAAAATGAATTCTGAACCCTACCTCATATAATTTTGTAGCAAACTCAGACATACATGTTAAGTACTTTTTTTTCAATTCTCAAGCAAGATAATCCCATGATCACAAACATATGTTATCACAATTCATAGATGTTACATTTCAGTTTTATAGTTGAAAATGTGAGATCATTCAGATTTATTTTACTTGTCAGGACAGTAAGAGGGCTGGATAGATAAACATTAAATTCCAATATTAATAAAGCCAAGATATTTTTCTTCATATTCTCTTAAGCTATAAAAAATATGCTTAGATTCAAATTAAGTCAAAATAAATACACATAAAAGCTTTCCTATCTTCTAAAAAAAATCTGAAAAAACTAAATATACGTTTTAGACACCAACTGTTATAAGACAGAAAGCAAACTATTTCACCTATGTCATAAAAGTAAATAACGAGAAGCAGTAACAGCTTAAACAGGAGAAAAAAAAAACAGAAGTTCATATTTAAAGAAATCCAAAGCCATAATTTTTATGTGCCAGACTAATGATGTATTTATTTAATTTCGATAATAAGGAAGTTTTCATTCAACAGAAGATTCCTCTCTTAACGAGAGGACAGAAGTTTTCAGTATTTGGAAATCAAAACAAATTTCAATTGTAAGAGGCAGAGAAAGAGGGAAGACGGGCGAGAGAGAGAAGCATCGAACAATATGGAAATTCATTTCAGCAGAACTGCAATTCACACAAGGAACGATGCAGAGAATTTTTTACTTGATTAGCGATGACGGTAAAGGTCAAACTTCTTCCCACTTTATTACAGAGAATTAATCTAGGATGCAATAAAACCGTCCATGGCATTAGATAGGCAAACAGTCAAGCATGGAGATTTCCTAAGTGTTAGAGTCTAGGTCGGGTAATATTTATGTGAGCCGGGATCAAAACAAAATATCCTGGATGATAACGTTGCTTGAGATTCAATAGGTACATAGGAAAACAAAAAGATCGAAAGGAAGGTGGCTTGTGCCCTATCTACAGGAGCACGATGCACTGGTGTTGAAAGGGCAGAGAGCACCGAGAGGGGACTCAACAAAAAGGAGGCCTCGGAAGAGGATATGGCTGGCTGGAGGCTCTAAGACCTGTTCAATAAACCACCCCTCATTGTACACAACAGACTAAGAGATGAAAAGATAAAAGCCACTTTTCAGAGAAAGTAAGGGAAGTTCTGGAGGGGGTCTGGCAATAGCAGTGTACGCCATATGCCCAGGACGAATATATTCAAATAGAAAGTTCAGTGGCGAAAGGGCACAGAACGTGGACCATGTAGGACACTGAAGCCCAGTGATCCTCCAGAGCACCTGCTGACCGGCGAGCTTCTATGAGACAAGGGAAGACGGAAATCTATGTTTTGTCGGACATATAGGAAGAATGAGAACTTGCAAGGAATTATATTCTTAACTCAATTATTCAATCAAAATAATTAAGAAATATGTAATACAATATGATATTGTATTTAATTAAATAATTCTGTGATATTTCTAAGTTTTGAGCTAATGTGCTGTTTGAGCGTCAAGCACGAGATCAACTAACTTAAGGGTTCACCGTCTAAAGGAAACTTCACAATAAATAAAAATAAGTAAATTTTCATTAACTATTTGACCTATGAAACCTTTATTTATCAACAAGAGTTATTGTGGAGAAGAAAACACTGTCAGATGTTTAAATGAACAATGTTAACTGAACTGTGTCTTGCTTAAGAAATAAAAAGAAAAGAATTTTACAAAATATTTTTAGAGGTAAATATTTCTGGTGTTACTGAAGCAATGACTTTCACGTAGTGTGGTTCTGAGAGAGAAAAAGCTTTATGGTGGGACTTACAGCATTTCAGTAACATAAGTACTGAGGGTAAGTGATGATTATTAAGAAGGGACTCAGCAAAAAATTTACCTCTATAGCAGGTTTTTTTCTTTCTTTTCATCTTTCTTCTTTCTTTCTTTCTTTCTTTCTTTCTTTCTTTCTTTTTTCTTTTTTTTTTTTTTTTTTTAATCCTGTGATCCATAGAACAAACACAAACATCAGGTAGCCACAATACTCTGAAATTGTTTGGGGGAAAAATGAGTAAATATGTGTATGGTAAGGAGTTAATTTCCTTAGCTGTCATCTGATACTCAACAGGATATGCAACCTAAATAGTTAAGATACCCTTTTCTGTAATAGAATTGTAGCTATTGGTAGACATAGATTCCTTAGGGAATATCGAGCCTTACCCAATAATATTAATATGCTTTCTATGGATCCTTGTACTCTGTCATTCGAAATTTACTAAACTTTTCTCAAAGTTCAAAACCAAAAGAATACATACCATATGGTGATAATCCAAAAATATATTTAAAATAGATCTAACATAAGACCGACATTTACTTTGAGATAAGGTAAAACATCTAAATTAGTGTCTTGTGCACAAAAATTTCTAAACCACTTTATTAATATCTGCTTTTTCTCCCTAGTCAACACCATCTTTAAAAAAAAACAGATATTTATTAATGTTTTACAGAATTTTCTATTCATGACATGAAGAATTTAGTAATTATTATCCTCTTTAATGGGCTAGACAATTTAACTATTATACAATAACATGACACAATGTCTGACTTTAAGGACATTTTTGATCACGTGGATCATTTTCCAAGATTTGCTCATTCAAAAGATTAGTTTAATAGATGGAACATGGCACCTGGATCATGGTTTCCATCTAAAGTTATCAAGTGGGGAAGAACCTGACATGTTCTGACAAAGAGAAAAAAATACTGTGAGCACAGAGAACACAGGAAAGTGAACCAAAATTAAGTTGCAGAGGTGAGCAAACTCCAAACATTAGAGTCTTTCAGACCAAAATATGATTATAGTTTTCTATTTTCATGGAAAATCATTGGTAGGTTTTAAGCAGAATAGTGTGTTTGTAATTTACATTTTAAACATGTGTTCTGGCTACCTTAAGAAGAGTGAATTATAGGAGATAAGAGAAAACGCAATGAGCCTAGTTAGCCTGGTGTTATAATAGCATGTGCAAATTATGCAGATAATTTGGGCAAGCAGATGGCAGCGGAAACACACAATGGACACGTATGAAACATTTAGAAACAGAGCCAATAAGTATAGTGGCTGGATTGGGGTAGGAGCTATAGGATATTTTTTGTGAGAAATTTAGTATATGAGCATGTCAATTACTTATACAGGGACAACTAAGGAGAAAACCTTGTTAGGGAGAAATCAGGAGTTCTCTTTGCACCTGTTAAGCTTAAAAAGTCTTTTAATATCTAGGCAATGATATCAAGTACGAAGATCAGTATGAGTCTAGAATTCAGTGGAGAAGAGTGTTAGACAATATCTCTTATCATCTCTTGGAATTGGTGGTGGGGGGGGAGGGGAGGCTTAGTGAGAAATATATTTTCCTTGTAGAAGAGAAGTGTCCAAAGACAAAAAGATGGAGGTCTGAGTTTCATTCTTTTAAAGTGAAGAAAATCAGTACCTAGAATCGCCAGAAATCACTTGAAAGAATTATGCATATATATGTCTACATATAAAATAGACGTTTAAGAAAGAGGTGGTAATTTATTTATTATTATTGTAATTATGCACATAAAATCAGAACTTTAAAATAATATCTTCATGTTTAGTTATTTTCCTGACGTTCAAAATTTTTTTTTTACGCAAGCACGTTTCAACTGACTTTCTAGAAATATCAAGACACATTTATGTATGTGTATGTAATAAACAGACAATGAGAAATTTTTAATGTGTATACATTTTATAGTATCTGTTGATGGTTTGCCACGTTACTATCTTATGGAAGACAGACAGATATGACATATCATCGAACCTGTGTATTACTATTTGGATGTGAAGTGTCAGTCCTAATAGTGATTACATATCCCTATAAAACATGCACCTTTCTTTTTGTTATTCTAAATTATTTTATCTTTTGACTACTGGCATTACAAACTTTAAATATAAGTTATTTGTTTATTTGTTTAAGCCAAATAATACCCATTTCTAATATGTGTCCGGTAAATGAAAACAATGTCAGTGGAATTAGCAAGCCTTAAATATTTTCTGAGATCTCTAGATCGTCCTTAGCACCTGTCTAGAAGAAAGATAAAAGCTGATCTTCAGAAATGGTCCCAACTGCAGTCAGAAGCTCTCCTCCTCACCCCACCGTGGCAGCTCCCTGACCTGAGTTAGTGAGCCATGGAATGAGAAGGCTTCAAAGAAGTGCAAAAGGTTGTGGGACCCAAAAGCGTTTACAGACGTGAAGGGGAATAGCAGAGGAAGTCTGGAAGGGATGCTCACATGAGCTGTGTCTGGACCGTGCCACAGAAATGGCACTGAACTGACTAAGGATGGAGAGTAGAATTGGAACAATGAAAAGCACCACCTTCTGACTGAGAAAACTAAAGAGGAAAGCAAATGAATTACGCCAGGAAAGGCTAGGCCACTATTAGCTGACAAAGTGCTCTGGATCTGCTTTTGTCTCACTTATGATCATAATGCAGAGGAAAGAAAAGAAGAAGAAGAAAAGAAGCATGAAGCTGGCAAGGTTGACAGCCATCTTCTGGCCCAAGACGATGATATAATGAGCTCATAAAGGCAGAGTGATTTAGCTCTCTCTTTTCCCAGCTTTCTTTTTTAATTTATTTTTACTTTGAGTCCTGCAGTTTCTGAGATAACTATAATGGTTGAGGATGTCAAATCTACAGTCGAGCTGACTCGCAAGCATAATGAACAAAGTCAATTTTCAAAAGAAGTTCAAGAATACTGTTTGTTTTCCAGAAAAAAAATGTCACCTGTCAAAATTTTATAACAAAGAAGATCAAATGCTACTTATATATAGTGAAAAGGGGCGGGGGGATAAGAAGTAAGCACACCTAATAAAGTGAGAACTCTACATAAGGCAAAAAAATATGACTACATTGCCACAATAAAAAAGGCAAATGAGATTAAAGAAATATAAAGTAAACATACATGTTGAATATCTTTAAAGGAAAGCATCCTAATATATTGCAAAAAGATGATGGCAGTGAGGTTCCTATGCATATTTGGCCTTTAATTTTATCACTAATGACGAGCTACACATATTTTTTTTGGATCAGTGTTATAAAATACACTGACATTTTTTTCTGGAAAACAAACAGTATTCTTGAACTTCTTTTGAAAATTGAACTTTGTTCATTATGCTTGCGAGTCAGCTCGACTGTAGATTTGACATCCTCAACATTATAGTTATCTCTAAAACTGCAGACTCAAAGTAAAAATAAATTAAAAAAAAAAAGCTGGGAAAAGAGAAGAGCTAAATCACTCTGCCTTTATGAGCTCATTATATCATCGTCTTTGGGCCAGAAGATGGCTGTCAACCTTGCCAGCTTCATGCTTCTTTTCTTCTTCTTCTTTTCTTTCCTCTGCATTATGATCATAAGTGAGACAAAAGCAGATCCAGAGCACTTTGTCAGCTAATAGTGGCCTAGCCTTCCTGGCGTTAATTCATTTGCTTTCCTCTTTTAGTTTTCTCAGTCAGAAGGTGGTGCATTTTCATTGTTCCAATTCTACTCCATCCTTAGTCAGTTTCAGTGCCGTTTCTGTGGCACGGTCTAGACACAGCTCATGTGAGCATCCCTTCCGGACTTCCTCTGCATTCCCCTTCACGTCTGTAAACGCTTTTGGTCCCACAACCTTTTGCACTTCTTTGAAGCTTCATTTCCATGGCTCACTAAACTCAGGTCAGGGAGCTGCCACGGTGGGGTGAGGAGGAGAGCTCTGACTGCAGTTGACCATTTTTTGAATATCAGCTTTTATCTTTCTTCTAGACAGGTGCCTAAGACGATTTAGAGATCTCAGAAATATTAAGGCTTGCTAATTCCACTGACATTGTTTCATTTTACCGAACACATATAGAAACCTTGGGTATTATTTGGCTAAAAAATAAACAAAATAACTTATATTTAAAGTTTGTAATGCCAGTAGTCAAAAGATAAAATAATTTAGAATAACAAAAAGAAAGGTGCATGTTTTATAGGGATATGTAATCACTTATTAGGGACTGACACTTCACATCCAAATAAGTAATACACGGTTCGATGATATGTCATATCTGTCTGTCCTCCATAAGATAGTAACGTGGCAACCATCAACAGATACTATAAAATGTATACACATTAAAAATTTCTCATTGTTTATTACATACACATACATAAATGTGTTCTTGATATTTCTAGAAAGTCAGTTGAAACGTGCTTGCGTAAAAAAAAAATTGAACGTCAGGAAAATAACTAAACATGAATATTATTTAAAGTTCTGATTTTATGTGCATAATTACAATAATAATAAATAAATTACCACCTCTTTCTTAAACGTCTATTTTATATGTAGACATATATGTGCATAATTCTTTCAAGTGATTTCTGGCGATTCTAGGTACTGATTTTCTTCACTTTAAAAGGATGAAACTCAGACCTCCATCTTTTGTCTTTGACACTTCTCTTCTACAAGGAAAATATATTTCTCACTAATCCTCCCTCCCCCCCCACCACCAATTCCAAGAGAT
>PUFA01002220.1:0-29851 GCA_003508835.1 Eonycteris spelaea | reverse complement strand
TGTGTTTTAATCTCCAGAACTTCTATTTGATTCTTTTGAGGGTTTCAATTTCCTTGCTAAAGAACTCACTTTGCTCATCTAGTTTTTTTTTTCAATTTCTGAAATTTTTGACTCATTTCAGATCTCACTGAGATTTTTCAGAAGTATCATCCTTGAATTCTTATGTCATTCAAGTCACATATTTCTGTCTGTAAGGTTATTTTCTGGAGAATTTTCTTTTTTCTTTTTTCTTTTTTTTTCTGAGATGCCTTGCCACTTTGGCTATTCATGGTGTTTAATGGACTACTTATCTGCCTGGGCATTAATGGATGTGTATTCTACTTTTTATTTTATTTTTTTTAATTTATTTGTTTATTTATTTATTTTTGCCAGAAAGAAGATTTATTATATAAAGGTTTTCTTTAGCCTGTTGCATAGGAGATGTTTTTCTTTTGGTTTCCAGTAGGTGGCATCTAAGACTCTTGGATCCCTGCTTTGTATAAAGCCTTAATAATGCCTTTTTTTCCCCTTATAGTGGTTAATCACTCTTGCTGCTTTCAGTCTCAGTCCCTCTCAGTGTTAGTGACAGTTTCAGTAGTGTTATTTAGATTCCCCTGAGGTTCCAATGGTGTTCATCTTGGAGTATATCGGGGGAGGGCGCTCTCAATTGGCAAATGGGGGCTGTGGCTCAGCCTTGGTTTTGCAACCACAGCTGGTAAAAATCAATCTCTGCTGTCCCTACTTCTTTGCTCTCGCCCTAATGACTAGGACCCTGCTGCTGGCTGCGTGAAGCTCACAGCTCTCCCAGGCAGGGCTGTTCAGGGAACCTGCTGCTTCTTATCCTTCCCCCTCCTCCTACAGGAGCTCTGACTGCTGAGAAGGCAGCATCTTTGTTTCTCCCAGGTCCACCGCCTGACACTCATATTTCTTGACCTGTGGTAGCTCTTATGCGCAGATCCCATGCTCACACATTTTGGTTGTGCAGTTTGGGTGTTTCTGTTGAGTTTTAGATGTTCAGCTTATTGTTTATTTCAAGGGAGAGACATGAGGAATTCTTTCACTCTGCCATGTTTCTCCAAAACCTATAATCTTTTTAATAAGTTGCTGTCTTTAGTTCGCTAGTAGCTTATTTAGGATTTTCCCATCAGTGTTCATAAGAGATATTGGTTGTAGTTTTTCTTTTTTTTATGTTATCTTACCAGGTTTTGGTATCAGGGTAATATTGGCCTTATAAAATGAATTGGAAGTATTGCATCCTCTTCGATTTTTTGGAAGAGTTTGAGGAGAATAGGTATTAACTCTTTCTTTGAATGTTTGGTAGAATTCATTGGTGAAGCAATCTGGTCCTGGACTTTTACTTTTTGGATAGGTTTTGATGATTATTTCGATTTCCATACTGCTGATCAGTCATTCATGATCAGTCATTCAGATTTTCCATTTCTTCTTCATTCAGTATCGGAAGGTTTGTATCTTTCTAAGTACTGGTCTATTTCTTTAGCTTATTAAATTTGTGTTATATACTTTTTTCATAGTATTCTTGTATGATACTTTGTATTTCTTGAAGTGGTCTTTCATAATTTCCCTCTTTATCCCTGATTGTGTTTATTTGTGTCCTTTCTCTTTTCTCTTTGTAAGTCCTTAATAATCTCATTTTTTAAAATCAATATTCCATTAACAATCTCAATTCTCAGTCTTAGTCCTTGTCAAGGTAAATGATAGTTTTGGCAGCATTTGCTCAGATTCCCTTGGCAATCCATGGTGTTCAGACTTGGAGAATACGCGGGTACACTCTGCATTGGAAAATGGGGGGTTGTGGCTCCCCTAATGTTTTGCAACCGCGACCAGTAATTAATTAGTGGTTGCTTCTCTGCCATCCCTACTTCTCTACTTTCTTCCCTGAACCTTAGGCACTGCCGCTGCATGGAGCTCACAGCATTCTCAGGCAGGGTTGTTCAGAGGAACTGCCGCATCTTCTCCCTTCCCTCTCCTCCTGCAGGGAGTTCTGTGTCAGTGGAATAATTTGACCATTGTCTTGTGATCTTCTTATTGTATATCTATTTGTAAATTCATCTCACCAGTCTTTATCTGTGTTTATGTATTATGGTTATGCAAATTCTTTGAACTGGTTATAACATTATACTGGTTCTCTCATTAATTAGTGAATTAAATAAAAGATTGGCACATATTCATATTTATATTTTGTGGAGACTTGTGATTTTATCTTTTTAAAAAATTTATTTACAAGAATCTCCTTTCCTGGAGGACAGATTCACCCCAAAATTGGGAACTTAATAGCAAAATAGTTGAGTATATAATAAAAAAGATGCTTGAAAGATAATTAGGAAATATGGCAAGGGAAGAGAGGATAAATATTTCTCAAGACTGAAGGTAAAACGATGCCTATGGATGAACATACAGACCTCTAATAAGGAGAAGAAAGAGGTCAAGGGACCTCATCCCCTTATTATCAGCTTATAAAGAGCTACAGAGAGCCTTGGTGAAATGCTGGAGAACAGTGCTACTCAAAGTATGGTTCTCACTCTGGGCAGAACTGTAACCAGTCCACTCAAGATATGCACAGAAGTTGGGAGTAAGCATTTAGTAACTTTAGCAGTACTTTGTCCTTGATGTGAAATGCAAGCACATTGGACTCGTTAAACAGGCCATGGACCAATTTGATGATGTTACCAAACTTTCTTTTATGAGTGAAATGCAGTTATGAGATGGTCACATAAATAGGTCCCTATTATACTATGAGATATTTTAAGGTTAGTTTGCCAACTACAATCCAGAAGTGCAAAATCTGGAATCCATTTCTTTCATTTACTTTCACAGGATTAATTTGTGGAGAGTGGTTACTGAAAGGTTAGAGAAAAACTTTTGAAAATATATCACCTGCATTATTTTTTTTGAAATTCCTTTAAATCTCTTCTTTCATTCCTAATAATATATTTCCTGCAACTGGTTTCTCTACTATGTATATTATTAAAACAAATCATAGAAATAATTTAGACATACATTACCTTCTATGAATGGCATTACTGTCAAAACAACAAGTTAACAAAAATAGTAAATATGTTTGTCATATTAAAAGCTAAATATTAATATATAAGACAATTATTGAAAACATGCATAGATGTTTTTAAATTGGGAAAATTATTTCACTCATAATTTGTTTTAGTTATACCTGCAGAACAGCAAGAAGTTATAAATATAATACAGAATTTTTTCATTAATTGCCTATCCACATTTTCAATAAATTTATATAATTTTTTATAATTCTTTTCTTTTTTCCTGTTTTTGGTCTGATTCAATTTATTAAAATGTAATTTTTTTGTAAAGCTAATAAGAAATAAATAGAGCTCATTTATTTCATATATTTTAATATTTTTTTCTTAGTAATTCACATTTATTTATTTTAAAAAAAACTGCCGGTCAATGGATTGAAAATTTAATCTTCACTACAGATAATTGGAGAAGCACTGCCAATAGATCATGTTTCTTAAACTCTGTGGGTATGAATCATTTAGGATCCTGTTAAAAGGCAGATTCTGATTCAGTAAGTCTGGGCGAGGGCTGAGATGTCACATTTCTAACAAGCTCCCAGGTGATGTGAATGCTGCTGATATAAGAACCACACTGAATACAAAGGCTATACAAGAGTGGGAAATTGATAATTTTAGAAAACTTTAAAACATCATGGAAAGGATTAGGGACAAAATCAGTAAAAGCAGCAGAATGCCCAAGAGAAGCAGGACTGTGTGGGATACTAGTCAGCCTTTAACTTTTGAAAGAATTTTCTCACCTGGGACCCTAGAGGGCATAAATAATAGTCTGGAAGTAGTTTTCACTGTTGTGCAAGGAGTCAGTGTTGTAGAAATAACTAGCATGTTTCATCAAGGGTTGCCTAGATGCAAGCTAGATGGGACCCAAGAGGGAAAGGTTGCCCAGATTCAGGCTCTTACTGGACAGTTGGCTTCTCCTCATGTCAGTGGGAATAGGGAATGGTTATAATATTCTATGGGTCTCAAGGACACCACCTGCTCTAAGTTCCCCACAGGCACATGGTCTGGTATTCTGATAAGTCTGTTAATGTTGGCTAAGCAGTCTTCATGTTCCTGATAAGACCACTTCCTCACACTTGTCCTATAAGAAGGCAGACCCACAGAAAGGAAAAATCTCTCCATTAAATGGAACCATGGCCTTGCTCATCCTTCTAGGTATGATCCTCATCTAGGGATAATGGAGAGACTAGTGGGCCACGTGCATCTCTGCCTCACTCCTTGATCTTTTCTTTGCTTTGGTAAAGGCTATTTCAAACTCATATCATGTAATGGTGTAGAATTCAACCTGACCTTTCTGAATGAGTAATGGCAGCCTGGAAGGAACCTCCTGACATTTGAAAAAATGTCAGAAAGTCTAATAGAACTATATTTAACTAAGATAAATCGGTAAAAATAATTAATTACTTTGTAGAGAAATCTTTCAAAAAATGATATTTGGTGCAGAATAAAATTAAAATTGGGGGAGTTCTTAGAGAAACAGAAATGAGAATCATCTAGCTAGCTCAACCCACTTGAAGTGGTATTCATTAAGAGGTTAACTTGTGTCATATTTTCTTTGGATTCTTACCTTTTCATTTGACTCTGGAAAGTGGTTGAGCCTTTGTGTTAATTTACTTTAAAGCCCAAAGAAGAGGTTTCTTGGAGATAACCCCACCACTACCATCACTTCCATGGCATTTGCTTTTAAAAGCCTAAAAAAGATTATGTTCTATTTTCCTAGGAAGGGAGAAGAGTGAGTGAATGTATTTAAGGAATAAAGTGGTAGAAGCTGTGAAAACAGAGTGGGGAGAAGCTTCTCCCAAGTCTGGAACATGCACAGGGGTGAAGTATTGGTGACCTAAACCCCTGTCCCTTGCAGCACCTCTAGGGCATGATAGAGCATGAGTGCAATGTCTAGATAGAACACCAAGAAGTGGGTGGACACACTACAAGGAACCTCCCATCCCTGACCAAGACCCTATGTTCATTCAGAAAAGAAAGATTAGAGTCACTCATCTTTATAGAAAAAGGACCTACCACCAGCACAGCTTAGGGACTAAAGACAGAAGGTCATTTCTAATGTTTATGGGGGTGAGAGAGTCAATCAATAAGACTAAAATTAAATTCCTGCTTCTCAGGTGCAGTCAGGGTCGGAGTTAACTTGGATTTAGCAAAATAAAAGAATGTAACAGTATCTAGTACACCAAAATTTTTGGAGCAAATTTCATATCTGCTTCATCATCATAATACAGATGATCAAACTAAACTTTAAGATTGGAGATATAATGATCTCTTTAAGGTTATATGATAACCAGAGGCTATTGGTTTTTTCCATAGCATGCTACTTACTTTGTTATATTTGCTTAGAGATTAGTAGGCTAAGAGGAAAATAGATTCAATCTTAAAGTCATTAATAATAATAGTAGTAGTAGTAGTAGTAGTAGTAGTAGTAGTAGTAGTAGTAGTAGTAATAATAATAATAATAATAATAATAATAATAATAATTCCAACACCAATACCACTCTGCCAGGGGCTTTACATTTATCATTTAATCCAATTTTCATAACAACCTATGATACTATTATTATTTCATTATTACAGAAAACTGAACCTCAAGAATTTCACTAGGTTGTGCAAGGCTATACTTCTAAGAAAGGCTGAATTTGGATTGAAACCAGAGCCTGCATGTATAACCAGCACACTATTCCTCCTAGCAGTGAACTGTGCACAAACCCCAATTTCATATTCACTATATACCTCCAGAAAGTTTTCAGCCAGAGCAGGAATTTAAGCAATTGTAAACCTCAAAAAGATTCTCACAGCTGAGGCACTTTGAAAATGAAATCATATTATTTTTATTGTAGGTTGGCAAATGCATTCAAAGCCAATATATTCCTTGTCTGGTTTCCAAAACCAAGGCTTTTAGCCAATAGTCACCTACATGCCTCCAATCTATATTTGAATAAGGCATATAAGGCTATTCAAACAAACTTTCTTCCAGAAATCTGATTCCTTACAACATCTCTGAAAAATTTCACATGGTCATAATTAACACCATTCTTGATTTTCTGGTCTCTGAAAACAGTATGAATGGAATATTCAGGTTCTAAAACATCCTGAATACATAACTCTTTTTTACAACTGGCCTATAATTTGCTACTCTTCCCAAGTAACAGGAGTGTTATGGACTAAATATTTATCTCCCCAAAATTTATATGTTGAAATTCTAATGCCCAATGTGATGGAATTAGAAGGTGGAGACTCTGAGAGTCAATGAGGTTGTGATGGTGGATCCATCATGAATGGAAATAGTGTCCTTATAAAAGAGACCCCAGAGAGTTCTGTTGACTTTTCTTTCCACCATGTGAGAGCACATGTTAAGGCAACCTAGAAGAAAGTCCTCACCAGAATCTGACCATGCTGGAACCCTAATTTCAGACTTCTAGCTCCCATAACTGTGAGAAATAAATGTCTGTTGTTTATAAGCCACCCAGTGCTATTTTGTTACAGAAGCCCAAATTAAGAAATGAATCTGTGTACCTTCATTCACTTGGTCTTCCCTATCCATGACAGAGTGTTCTTACTTGTGAGGGAAAGAGACAGATTCCTGCTCAACAAATGAGAGGAATCAAGATGATATCATAGGATCTAAAACACATATTGTAAAAGGAATGAACTACCCCAATAGAAGTAGCAGGACCTTCTGAATAATGAAGTCTGAATTCCCTGTCCCAGATTCAGAGAGAAGAAAAGGGGCAAGTTTGCTCCACTATGATCTCCTTCTCCCCATAATGCAGTTGGTGGGGTCTAAAAGAGTCACTTTAGAAGATCATTGCAATAGAATGGAAGGAAGTTATGACACATGCTACAAAATGGATGAAACTTGAGGACATGATGCTAAATAAGTCAGACACAAAGGACAAATACCATATGACTCCATCTATATGTAATACCTAGAGTGTTGAAATTCATAGAGACAGAAAGTAGAATTGTGGTTATTAGGGACTAGAAAGGAGGGATTGGGAGTTACTGTTTAATGGGTACAGAGTTTCAGTTTGGAAAGATAAAACTCTGGAGATGGATGATGATGATGGTTGCACAGCAATGTGAATGTACATAATACCACTGAACTGTACACTTTATTTATCTTTTAAATTAAGTTTATTGGGGTAACATTTGTTAATACAATTATATAATTTTCAAGTGTACATTATTATTTGACACTGTATATTCCATTGTGTGTTTACTATCCAAAGTTCAGTTTCCTTCAGCTACCATATATTTGATCCACTTCACCCACTTCACTCTCCCCTACCCTCTATATTTGACCCACTTTACCCCGACCTCTTCCCTTCCCCCAACACCTTTGGTAATCACTAGTCTAGTGTCCATGTCCATGAGTCTCTGTTTGTTTGTCCTGTTCCTTTGTGTGTTTTAGGTTTAGATCCCACATATAAGTGATATCATGTGATTTTCAACTGTTCTCTCTGGCTTATTTCACTTAACATGATTATCTTGAGGGCCATCCATGTTGTCACAAATGGCAGTATTCATCTCTTCTAAGGCTAAGTAATATTCCATTGTATTATATGTACCACAGCTTCTTTAGCTAATCATCTGTCATAGGACACTTTGGTTGCTTCCATGTCCTGGCAACTGTGAATAATGCTGCTATGAACATCGGTGTGAAAATATCTTTCCAGATATTGGTTTTCAAGTCTTTGGGGTAAATACCCAGTAGAAGGATGCTAGATCATATGGTAGATCACTTATTAGTTTTTTGAGGAACCTCCATACTGTTTTCCATAGTGACTGTACCACTTTGCAGTCCGACCAGCAGTGTATGAGGATTCCTTTTTCTCCGTATCCTCTCCAACATTTGTTATTACTTGTCCTGTTGATTATAGCTATTCTAACAGGTGTGAGATGGTATCTCATTTTGGTTTTTGATTTGCATTTCCTAACAGCTAGCATGTTCAGAATCTTTTCATATATTTATTGGCCATTTGTATGTCCTCTAGGGAGAAGTGTCTGTTCAGAACCTCTGCCAATTTTTGATTGGATCATTTGTTTTTTGTTGTTTTATAGATTCGTATGAGTTCTTTGTATAGTTTGGGTATTAGGCCCTTATTGGAAGTGTTGTAAATATATTTTACTATTCAGTGATTGTCTCTTTACCTTATTGACAGTTTCTTTTATTGAGCAGAAGCTTTTTAGATTGATGTAGTCCCATCCATTTATTTTAGCTTTTACTTCCCTTGCCTTTCAGGTCAAATTTCATAAATCCTCTTTAAGTCCAAATCCTTGATCCATTTTTAAGTTAATTTTGATGTGTGGTGATAAACAACAGTCTAGTTTCATTCTTTTGCAGGTAGCTTTTTAGTTTTCCAGCACCATTTATTGAACAGGCTTTCTTTTTCCACTGTATATTTTTGCCTTTTTTGTCAAAAAATTATTTGCGCGTATAAATTTGGGTTTACTTCTGGACTGTCGATTCTATTCCACTGGTTTGTGTGTCTGTTTTTTCTGCCATACCATTCTGTTTGAATACTGTTGCTCTGTAGTATAATTTGAAGTCAGGCAGTGATGCCTTCAGCCTCCTTTCTCAGGATGGCTTTGGCAATTCAAGATCTTTTGTGCTTCCATACGAATCTGATGATTTTTTGTTCTATTAAAAAATGCTGATGGAATTTTGAAGGGGATTGCAATAAACCTGTATAATGCTTTAGGTAATATGGTCATTTTAACTATGTTGATTCTTCCAATCCAAAACATGGAATATCTTTCCATTTCTTTGCATCTTTTTTGATTTATTTTAATGGAATCTTGTAGTTTTTCAATATATAGTCCTTCACAGTTTTGTTAAATTTATTCCCAGTATATTATTCTTTTCATTGCATTGTGAAAGGTATTATTTTTTTCCACTTCTTTTTCTGACACTGTTATTAGAATATAAGAATGCTATGGATTTTTGAACCTTGATTTTGTATCCAGAAACTTTACCATGTTTGTTTATTGTTTCTAGTAGTGTTCTTGTGGAGTCTTTAGGGTTTTCTATAAAGGAATCATGTCATCCACAAATAGTGACAGTTTTACTTCTTTGTTTCTCTTTGGATGCCTTTTAAAAAAATTAATTAGTTTCAAGTATAAGTATTACAGTACATTGATTAGACATCTAAATAGTAAATGATCACCCCAATTACTCTCTCACTCTCCTGACCCTCCACCTAGCCAATGATTAATACAATCCTTACGCCATACTTCCGATCCTGTGACCATCATCAGCTACTAATTCATACTTCCTTAACCCTTCACCCCATTCTCCCAGCCCTCCAAACTCCCCTCCTCTCTGTCTGTCACCAAATTTTTCACTATATTTGTGAGTCTGTTTTTGATTAATTTTTTCTTTTTAATCCTTAAATTCCCATATAAATGAAAGTATATAGTGTTTATCTTTCTCTTTCTGACTTAAATACCTTCTAGTTTCATCAAAGCAATATCTTTTTCCATTCTCTTCCTTTTCATATGTACGGGTCTTGTTTTCTATTCTTTCAGCCACTCTACCTTTTCGATGGAGCACTTAATTCTTTTCCATTTTAAGGTACTTAGTGATAGGAATGTAGTTGTTACCTTTCTTTATTCCTGTTTTTAATACATGTTTTTTTTTTCTTCTTAAAGAAGTCCCTCCAACATTTCCTGTAATTCTGGCTTGGTGGTGACAAATTCCTTTTAGTTTATTTTTGTCTGGGAAGCTTTTTATTTGTCCTTCAACTCTAAATGCTCTAAATGATAGCTTTGCTGGATAAATTATTCTTAGTTGTATATCCTGGGTCTTCATCCTGCCGAATAGTTTTGCCAACCTTCTGTCCTGCATAATTTCTTTTGAAGAAACCAGCCATCAGTTGTATGGTTGTTCTCTTATATGTAATTATTGTTTTTACTCTTGTTGCTTTAATATTATTTCTTTGATATTAACCCTTGGCATTTTATTTGTGATGTGTCTTGGTGTAAGCCTCTTTGGGTCCCTGATTTTTAAAACTCTCTGAGCTCCCTGGGGTTTTTATGTCCATTTCTTTACCAGGTTATATAAGTTTTCTATCATTATTTCTTCAAACATCTGTTCAACATCTTGATTTTTTTTCACTTCCTCCGATCATATGACTATTTGGAGCTTTAATAGTGTCCCATATCTGGCTACATTATTTTTTATAGTCTTGGCATTGTTTTTTTTTTTTCTTGTCATTTTGTCTGAGTGTCCTGATTGGCTTTCCTGTCCTTTAGATAGGGGGGCATGTGATCCTCTTCTTTATTCACTTCGTTTATTCCTTTTATTCCATTTAATATATTTTCATCTAAGATAACGCGTTCTCCATTTCAGACTGGTTCCTTTTATAATTTCCATTTCAATTTTTATCTCTTTGTTGGAATTCTCTACATTTCCCAAAGGTTCATTGAGCATCTTTAAACCAGTGTTTTGAACTCTGCATTTGTTAGATTACTTGATTCCATTATATATGTATCTCTGTTCTATTCTGTCATATGGTTTCTTGCTTCTTTGTCTTCCCATTTTGGCTGCCTTTACATGTCTGTTTCTATGTACTAAGCAAAGCTCTTAAGTCTCCCAGTCTTATTAGTGTGAATTTGTGAAGTAGGTGTCCAGTGACACAGTCCTGAAGGGTGTTCGGCTGCATTCCAAATTTAGCCCACGCTTCTACCCCTCCAGAGCCACCTGTTAAGATTTTAGCAAGCAAAATCCACAGATGCTTTGCTTATTAGTTGCCTCAAAAGTTACACCAGAAACTGAGGCCAGCAGCTCCCACTGTATGAGTCTTAGCATAGAGCACCTGACTCTCTGAGAATACCCTGGATGTGGCTTGGGTGTGGTCCGAGTTGGGGGAGGAGGAGTTTCAGGGAATCCTCTGAGTAAAGCGACCTTTGTTATCCAGTTTGATGATGTCAGGGCAATGGTGGAGCTGTTTCCACACACTGGTAGTGGGGGGGCTCAACAAGGAACAAGAATGGATACCACCAGCACTTCTATACCATGTGAGTCTCGGCTTGGTCCTCACTCCAAGATTTCTCCCTGTAAATCTCTGGTGCACTCTGTGCGCAGCCGACTCGACCACTGGTTGCTCAGAGCGAGCAGGTTGTCCCAGCAAAAATAAGCTCATGGACATAGCCCCTTTAAGAGGCTTTTGCTGCTGTCGCTGCCACAACCTCTGTCTCACTTAGCTGCTCAGGAACAGACAGCCCCACATCCTTGCCTCATCCTACCTTCTGCCATTGAAGAGTTTTTCTTAGACTTCTCCAATAGTTGTATGGCTTGTTCATCTAGATCCTAGGCATTTTTCTTTGCTGTTGCTCCTTGTTTCTGTCACAACTTTGATTTGGTTGCCAGAGGGATGAACAAGCCTCTACATCTATGGCATTTTTTGTCTCTCTCTGGATTGCCTTTTCTTATCTTTCTCTTGTCTATTGCACTTGCTAGGACTTCCAATGTTATATTGATAACAGTTACGATAGTGTCTTTAGAGGAAGGTTTTTTAGTTTTATCATTCAGTATAATGTGGCTGAAGGTTTGACATAGATCACCTTTATTATTGTTAAGGTTCTTTCCTTCTATATTTGATTTTTCTTAAGTATTTTGCTCATAAAGGATGCTGTATTTTGTCAAAGGCTTTTCTGCATCTATTGATATGATCATGTGTTTCTTATTTTTTAATTTATTTTATGTGGTGTATCACATGAATCGATTTGCATTTGTTGAACCATCCCTGTACCTCTGGATGAAACCCACTTGATTGTAGTGTATACTCTTTTTAATATGTTGCTGTATTCGTGCACTAGATACTTATTTAGGATTTTTGCATCTGTGTTCATGAGAGATATTGGTCTGTAGCTTTCTTTTTCTTGTGTGTGTTTTTACCAGATTTTGTATCAGGGTAATATTGGCCTCACAAAATGAGTTGAGAAATATTGCTCCTCTTCATTTTGGAAGAGTTTGAGGAGAAATAGGTTATGAATCTTCTTTGAATATTTGGTAGAATTCACTGATGAAGCCAACTTGTCCTGGACTTTTACTTTTTGGTATGTTTTTGATAACTGTTTCAATTAGATTTTCTAGACTGTCTTGATTCACTCTAGGAAAGGTTTTTATTTTCTAAGTACTGGTTCATTTCTTCGAGGTTATTAAATTTGGTGTTATAAACTTTTTCATAGTATTCTTGTATGATTCCTTGTATTTATGCGATGTCTTGTCATTTTTTCCCCCTTTCAGCCCTGATTTTGTTTTTACTTGTGTCCTTTCTCTTTTTTCTTCAGTTAGCCTAGCCAGGGGTTTTCAATGGTATTAACCCTCTCAAAGAAACCAGCTCTTTGTTGCATTTATTTTTTTCTATTTTTTTTGTTTTAATTTCATTTATTTCTCATCTGATTTTGATTATTTCTTTCCTTCTGCTGACTTTAGGCTTCATTTGTTCTTCCATTTTTAGTTTTTAAGATGAAGTGTTAGGTTCTTGTTTTTTTAGAGATAGGCCTGTAATGATATGAAGTTTCCTCTTATGACCACTTTTGCCACGTCCTAAAGGTTTTGATATGTTGTACTATCATTATCATTTGTTTCTATGTATTTCTTGATCTCTCTTATTTCTTCTATGACCCAGTTATTCTTCAGTAGCAGGTTGTTTAATTTCCATATTTGTGTTTTCTTCCTGATTTTCTTTTTGCAGTTGATCTCTAGTTTTAAAACATTTATGGTCAGAGAATATGAGTGGTATGATTTCAACCCTCTTACATTTGTCAAGGCTTCTCTGTGTCCTAGTATGTGGGTCGATTCTTGAGAATATTCCATGTGAGCTAGAGAATGTATAAGCAGCTGATTTGGGATAGAAGGCTCTGTGAATGTCAATTATGTACCATTGGCCTAATGTGACATTTAAGGATGTTATTTCCTTATTGATTTTCTGTTTGGATGATCTGTCCATATCTGACAGTGGGGTATTTTGGTCCCTTACTACAATTGCGTTTTGGTCTGTTTCTCCTTTAGTTTTGTTAGTAATTGCTTTATATACTTTGGGGCTCCCTAATTGGGAACATAGATATTAATAAGTGTTATGTCTTCTGGTGTATGATTCTCTTTATAATTATGAAGTTCCTCATTAACTGTATACTTTATAATAGTTTAAGATGGCAAATTTTGTATATATAATCCACCACAGTTTTAAAAAAGAGCTTTTGCATTGAAATTGAAATCATCAATTTATGTTGATGCTTGAAAGGCCCTTGCAGATTGTTGGGAACAAAACAATGTCAAATTAGAGGTAAGCAAACTGAGGTCAAGGAGGTAAAGTCCATTATCAAAAATCTCAGGACTAGTGAGAGGCCCAGCTAGGGACTAAAATGTAAACTCTTTTGGCCTCCAGGGCCACTGCTTTTCCCACAGAAGCTTATCAACCAAGGGCCCCACAGGAGACACATAAATTATAGGTAATTATGTCTCCTCAGAGCAATGACCATGTGGTATTGTTTTTGCTTATTTAGCTATCTGCCTTCCTTAGACTAATGACCACATGGTACTGCTTTTGCTTATTTAGCTATCTGCTCCTCCCAGACTCTAAGCTCCTGGAGAGCAAGGTCCATGGATGTTAAAAATACTTTATTTTTTAGAACAATTTTAAGTTTACAGGAAAATTGAGCAAAAGATACAAAGATTTTCCTTATACCTCTGTCCCCACCACATGCCACAGTCTCTCCCATAAACATCATGCACCAAAGGGTACATCTGTAACAACTGATGAACCTATATTAGAAAAAATACAACCACCTTAAATCCATAATTTACCTTATGGTTCACTCTTGATGTATATTCTGTGTTTTTGGACAAACCTATAATGACAATGTATCTATCATTAGAGTATACATCATAGTGCTGACTTAGGCCTCAGACACAAAAACTGGATTCTCCTCACAGGAACAAGAGTGCAGACCCAGGATTCCAAGGTCAAGACCATCTAATTGATAACAGACTAGACAAAACAACTACTCAACTACACCCATGGTAGCCCTCCTGTGAACAAAAAACTCATGAGGAGTGCATGGCCCACAAACAAAGCTGTCTTCTCTGAACAAAAGGAAGAATAGAGACCTCTGTTCATACAGTAACACTGTATTCCCTTAAAAGAATGTGGAGTGGTGGCACAATCCCAAGGCACAAAGCCTATCATTTCCTAACACTAAGTACAAGGGAGACAGGGACCCCAGGCACTAAAGCCTGTCCTATTGGAAAACTAGTAGATAGGATACCTAAATGCACAGGGAAAGTCTGTCCTTGGTAAAAGAATGTTAATTTAAGATCTAGGACCTTGTTTCTGGCCCAGACTTCAATCGAGAACTAGAGTACTGACCTCGGTTTGCAGTTCTAATCCCTTCCCCTATTTCCAGGAAAGTAGCACCGAGAAATTGTCTCACAGCATATCTTTTGTCATTTCCTAACATTTCTTCTGTATTTTTCTGAAGTGCTGGTACGGGCCCCTGGTTCTAAGAGTATCCTCTCTGAACAAATGCCAACTGGAATCTTAGGCCTACAGCAACAAGCCTTTCCTTATGAAAGAGAAACTAGAACAGAGACTGTAGAAATTGGAACCAAGCCTGTACCTCCTAAAAGAAACTAGTTGTCATTACAGGCCCACGAGGTCAAGACAATTCCAATTGGTAATAAAGACCAGACTGAAGACCAAGGCTCACAACACCCAGCATAGCGCCTGTATCAGAAACCCTTGTGGAGACCTTATCACTCAAAACAAGCTGTCAACTCCCAAAAGGAAGAAGAATGGAGAACTAGGTTCATGGCACCAAGACTGTCCTCCCTTTAAAGCATTTACAATAGAAAATTTGGGCCAATGGCATCAACCTTGTGCCATCCTAATAGTCCATTCAGCACATCCTGGTCCCACATCATCAATTTTCCCTTTTGCCAATTATTGAAACATGACCTTAACCTATTGGACCAAGCCTTTTCCCTGGTAAGAGGAGGTACTGTGAGCACTTAGAAACTCAGCACAAAGCCTGGACATTTCTTTCAGGAACTCATTTGGGAAGCTTGGAAGCAATGGTCAAACATTGTTTGTATTTCCAGAAAGTAAAGTGGAGACCTTGGCCCACAGAATCTAGCCCAAATTTTCATAAAGGAACCTTAACAGGAGGGCTTGGCCCATGGTAAAAGGCTGTGTTAGGTAGAAAAAAAAGTTGATAGAGGTCCATGGTCCATGACACAGTCTTCTGCTGGATCAGGGAAAGTACAGTTGGATGTTTGAAAACAGGACACCATGCCAGTACCATTTTTCAAAGTAAACTCAAGTGGCAAACATTTCACACACACTCAAGCCTGGTTCACACTAAAAAGTATAGTGAATACCTCCACCCACAGAAACAAGTTAGTCACATGGTAGACAAACAATTCCTGCATGGTCTTCCATGACCCCATGGAAACCCACAAAGTGTTTATGTAACCCAAGCGCATGATTCCCTAGTGATTGCTACTTTCTTTTCAGGAATATTTCCATCTTATTCTCTTCTCCTATCCTTAATTAAACGTTTTCAAATATTCATTTTTAATGTTTCAATATTTCATTTTCAATATTTCAACATCGATGCATTGGCCGATAAGCAGTTTACCGTCAACAATAGTGGCCTAGGTCTGTTTCCAAGAATAGTGTGGGAATCACACCTGAAGCTGTTAAGAGTTATTACTCACAATAACTCATCATTTTTTGCCACAATATAGCAAAATTAAGGCCTGTTTCCACTGATCTAAAGTAGCTTCCTCAAGCAGAACTCAGCCTCCAAATTTCAACACGGTTAATGTGCAACAGTCTCTCCCATTGCTTCAAGCATGTTTGCCTGGCCACAACCAAAACCTCTGGCCAGCTATCTTAAGGATCATTGCCTAGTAGCCTACACTGCTGACCTCAAAGCAAGGCTCTCATGCAGACTTAACCTTTCAATTGACAGGAAGTTAGGTGGCTGTCTCGGCCACGCTGTGTTACACACAGACTCTCCTTTTCTCGGTGTTTATGTGAGTTTTTACCAAAGATGTAGAAGGGTAACTGAAAAGTGGAGTGCCACACCATCACCCAATGTCACATGATCCTCCCTGTGACGCCCTTAGGCCAGTCTCTTTGATGGTCACGTGATTCCTGCAGGGCAGACACGTGAATACTGCGAGATTCCAGCGTTCTTGACATGAGATTTTCTGGTGACTTCCACCTAATTTTCCTCTGATGGCCAAACTAAAGGTTTTCAGAACACGTGAAGAACTGCCTCAATGTCATTATCTCAGCTTCTTTTTTATGACCATTAAGCCATTCCTCTCAGAATTTGTAGACTGAGGTTTGCTATAGAGGAATTCTGAGGCAGCCGTGCTTTCTGCCAAAAATAGGTATCCTCACAATGACTCAGCATTTTTCCTTCAACTACAGAAAAAATGGTGGCTATTGTTTCCACAGCTGTCCAGGTACTTCCTCTCCCACACTCGCTTTCCAGGTTCCCATGTGGCCAATATTCAATCACCAACTCCACTGCCATAAAGCAAGTTTCAAGAGACAAAAACTGAGGCAAATTTAAGGATCATTGTCTGTCTAAATACTCCACAGACTCAAGTAAGGTTTTGTAATATGGACACAACATGTGATTAGAGATCAGTCAGCAGGCTGCCTTGGCCACTTTCGCTATACAGAGGCTAAAGTTTTTCCTCAGTGTGTATGTGAATTTTATCAAAGCGATATGCACTCGTCTTTCAAAAGGGAGCACTACGACATCCTCATCTGTCACATGATCTTCTCTGTGTTTCATACAGGCCAGTCTCTTGAAGACACATGATGTCAACCGGGGTTCATGTGATCCTGTCATGAATCCTGCGGGGCCCTGATCCTGACAAAAGTTAGAGAGTTAACACTGTCTAATTTTGAACAGACTAAGCAAAAGACCTACTCTCACTACCAACAACCTTACACCCTATGACGGAAAGTAATGTACAGTATGTTGGCCCATATCTCAAAGCTGTCTACTCTTACAGAGAAAGAAAGGAGACCTCTGTTCATGGTAACAATATTGTCCTCCCTTCAAATGATATAAACTGGAGCACCATGACCCATGACCCAAAGCCTGTCTCTTCTAACAATAAGGAAATGAAATCTTGGTCTAAAGCCACCAAGCCTGTCCTCATTGAAAATTTAGTAGATTGGAGACTTAAACCACAAGGCAAGTTTTCCTCTGGTAAGAATATCTTTCTGGAGACTAGAACCTTGGCTCCATTGTCTGGAATTATTCTTACAAGATGAAAGGATGACTTTGGCTTGCATTTCCAATTACTTCACTTTTTTCTAAAGGTAGCTATGAGGCCTCATTCCAAATATTTTCTCTGTCTTTTCCTATCAGAGACTGAAGTGGTGGCCTAGGCCCATGATTCTAAGCCTATCCTTTCTGAACGAATATTGAGTGGTGTCCTGGGTCAGCAACACCGTCTTCCCTTGAAAGGGTATGGAGTGGGGACATGGGTTTGAAGGCACAAAGCTGTCTTTTCTTAACAATAAGTACAATGTAGACTGGGATACATGGCAATAAACTGCCTCTTTGAAACTAGGAGATTGGAGACCTTACCCCATAGCACAAGCCTGTCCTCAGGTAAGAGAATCTTAACTTGAGACCGGGGACCTTGTCTCCTGCCTGCATTCCTAATTAGGAGCCAGACTTCTGACCTTGGTTGCAGTTCCAATTCCATTCTTCTTATTTCCTGGAAGTAGAGCTGAGAGAAATTGACCCACAGCATTTTTCCTGTCTTTTCCTAACAGGAGGACTGAAGTGGTGCCTGGCACATGGTTCTAAGCCTGTCTCCCTGAATTCAATGTCGAGTCAATGTCCTAGCACACAACAATAAGCCTGCCTTTATCCAAGGGAACTAGAATGGAGACTTAGGCCATGACATCAAGCCTGGTCTCTACTTACAGGAACTAGAGTGAAAGCCCAGGCTCCCAAGGTCAAGACACTCTAATTTATAACAGACTAGATAAAACATCTACTCACTCAAAGTAGCCCCTGTGAACAGAAAATCATGGAGAGTGAATGACCTACAATCTTAGCTCTCTTCTCTGAACAATAAGGAAGAATGGAAACCTCCATTCATGCCAGCAATGTTGTCTTCCCTTGAAAGAATGTGGAGTGGCGACACAGGCCCAAGACACAAAGCCAGTCTTTCTCTTAACATATGTATTAGGGACACCAGGACCAAGGCACTAAACCTGTCTTCTCTGAAAACTAGTAGAGAGGAACCTTAACTCACAAGCAAGCCTGTCCTCAGGTAAGAGAATTCTTAACTTAAGACCTAGGACTTTGTCTCTGGCTTGACTCTGAACATGAACTAGAATGCTTACCCTGGTTTGTAGTTCCAATCCTTCCTGTATTTCCAGGAATAGGAGCAGGAGTAATTGGCCCAAGCATTTATTCTGTCTTTTCATAACAATCTGAAGTGCTGGTAGGGCCCCTGGTCCTAAAGAGTGTTCTCTCTGAGTGATACTGACTGGAATCTAGGCCCACAGCCATAAGCCTTTATAATGGAAGAGAAACACTAGAATAGAGGACTGGTGGAAATTGGAAACCCAGCCTGGACTTCTAAATGGAACTAGTTCTTAGCCCTAGGTCCACGAGGTCAAGACCATTCCAATTGATAACAAAGACCAGACTGAAGACCTTGGCCCACAATGCCCAGCCTTGCCCCTGTCATGAGAAACTCTTGGGGAAGACCTTGACCCACAGAACTAAGCTGTCATCTGCTAAGAGGAGAACATGCAGAGGACTCAGTTCACAGCAAGAAGACTGCCTCCCTTGACAGCATGGACAGTAGAAATTTGGCCTGATGGCACTAATCCAGATTCATACTAACAGTCAATGTAGCACAACCTGGGCCTACATCACCAAGTTTTCCCTTTTGCCATTTATTTGAACATTAAATGTAACCAATATCACCAAAGACTTTTCCGCTGGTAAGAGAAGGTAATGTGAGCACTAAGAAACTCAGCACAGGTCATGGAATTTCTTTCAGGAAATCAATGAGTGAGCTTGGAAGCATGGCCAAACATTGTTTCTATTTGCAGGAATTAGAGTGGAGACCTTGGCCCACAGAATCTAGCCTAACTTTTCTTAATGAAAATTTAGGTGGAGGGATTTGGCCCACAGTAAAAAATCTTTCTTAGCAGATAAACAAAGTCAATAGAAGTCTATGGCCTGGACCCAGGTCCTATGCCCAGATCAGAAAAAGAAGAGTGGATGTTTGAAAACATAACATCATGCTGCTTGTCATTTTCAAAGGTAAACTCAAGTGAAAAACATTTACCACATTGCTCAAGCCTGGTTCATTCTTAGAATATAAATGAAAAACCTATGCCAATAGCAATAAGATCAGTCACCCTGGTAGACACTTGATTCACGTGGGGTCTTCCTTAACACCCAAGTAAATACTGTGAGGTGTTCTCCTGAATCATGCGGACATAAATTCCCTAGTGATTGCTAAGTGATTTTCAGGCAAAATTTCACCTTATTCCGATTCCCCTATCCACATCCAATTTTTTCAAGATACACCACATTAACTTCTTCATTTTCCAATAATTCAGCTTTGATGCATGGCTGTTAAGAAATCCCTCTCAAAAGTAGTGGCCTGAGGTCCACATTCAAGAGTATGCGGAAGTTGCACTGGAAGCCACTAAAATGTATGATCACAATGATTCAGTATTTTTGCTATGACCACAGCAAAATGGCAGCAGCTGTTTCCACCGATAAGTATCTACCTCAAGTAGACTCAACTTCCCAATATCAAATGCTTAATGTGCAATAGTCATTCCATTGCATGTAGTTTCTAGGCCTGAATTTTATCACCATTTTTTCCTAAATATCACTGATTTTGCATTATCCCTGCGCACAATTGCCAACAACATACAGGTGCAGGGAGTGGAAGTGATCTCACGCGATGCTTCAGAAGATGGACATCTTTATGGATATCAAGGGCCTTGAACTCCTGAACACTACGGCCAAAAAGCCCTAAAAGGTCCTCAGTCCTCAAGGCTTCCATGAGGGCACAGTGGTCTGTGTGGTCTCCTTCAGATTGTAGAGGTTTCCGTGCGTTCACATTCTAACTGGTTTCTTGAGCTAAGGAAATTCTGACGTTGTGATCGCTGTGTGTTCTGTTCCCCTGCAGCACACAAGGAGGGCCGATGCCCATCCAACGGCCAAGAGGAGAAGAGAGTACTCTGCAGCGTTCAACAACGTCCTGGCAGTGTCCTCTGCGAATGCCTTACTGCCGTCCCCACGAGAGCTGTCAGCGCGTTGCTGCTACTATTTCTGATTGCGCCTAGCTAACTCTACAGCCTAGATGTGTGCGGAAGGGAAAGGCCTGGCACCTCCTCACTGTACATGGGGTAACCCATGTTGCATTTGAGCAAGTGTGTCGTCGCCTTGTGTGTGACTTGAGAGACGTTCAGTCTCAGTCTGATACACTGCGGATCTGCGAGGACCTGGCCTGATCTCCACACTAAAGGGCAATAGTGAACACGGACTTGACATCCAGGCTCCTTTTCTTGCCGTATCCTAGCACGCACGAGTAGGTAGTCTTGCAGCGCCAGCGTCTCTGGACTTTGTAGAATCCGCAGTTCCAGCTTCTCTGTGCAGTCTGTTTTGGCGAGAAATGCAGAGGGCTACTGCGTTTGGCTTGTAGTGTAAAAGAGTGACTCCCGGAGAGACCCTGTGTTGATCCTGGGCCTGCAGTGTGGTTCTCGAAGCACCGTTGCATCCACACTCACTGGATGAGGCTGTGGTGTGCTTCCCACAAGTGACCAGGTAACCGTAGTTGCCAACGTGTCATGGAACCCTGAAGACCACTACAGAGTGGGAGCTGAAGGAGGGAGACTCTGCCGTTCTCAGTGTGGAATTTCGTAGGAAGCGGGTTCGGGCCTAGGCTGGGGAAAGCTCAGCGTTCCTGCAGAAAGAGAGTACTCTGCAGCGTTCATCAACGTCCTGGAGTGTTTCAAGACCTCCTTGCACAGGAGTCCATGAGGGAAAGGTGGAAAGCTTTACAGCTTGTAGTATGCATGGCAGCCAAGCAAGGCATGTCCTCTGCGAATGCCTTACTGCCGTCCCCCAGGAGAGCTGTCAGCGCGTTGCTGCTACTATTTCTGATTGCGCGAGCTAATCTACACCTAGATGTGTGCGGAAGGGAAAGGCCTGGCACCTCCTCACTGTACATGGGGTAACCCATGTTGCATTTGAGCAAGTGTGTCGTCGCCTTGTGTGTGACTTGAGACGTTCAGTCTCAGTCTGATACACTGCGGATCTGCGAGGACCTGGCCTGATCTCCACACAAAGGGCAATAGTGAACACGGACTTGACATCCAGGCTCCTCTTGCCGTCTCCTAGCACGCACGAGCAGGTAGTCATGCAGCGGCAGCTTCTCTGGACTTTGTAGATCCGCAGAGTTCCAGCTTCTCTGTGCAGTCTGTTTTGGCGAGAAAAGCAGAGGGCCACTGCGTTTGGCTTGTAGTGTAAAAGCGTGACTCCTGGAGGACCCTGTGTTGATCCTGGGCCTGCAGTGTGGTTCTCGAAGCACCGTTGCATCCACACTCACTGGATGAGGCTGTGGTGTGCTTCCCACAAGTGACCAGTAACCGTAGTTGCCAACGTGTCATGGAACCCTGAAGACCACTACAGAGTGGGAGCTGAACGAGGGAGACTCTGCCGTTCTCAGTGTGGAATTTCGTAGGAAGCGGGTTCGGGCCTAGGCTGGGGAAAGCTCAGCGTTCCTGCAGAAAGAGAGTACTCTGCAGCGTTCAACAACGTCCTGGAGTGTTTCAAGACCTCCTTGCACAGGAGTCCATGAGGGAAAGGTGGAAAGCTTTACAGCTTGTAGTATGCATGGCAGCCAAGCAAGGCATGTCCTCTGCGAATGCCTTACTGCCGTCCCCCAGGAGAGCTGTCAGCGCGTTGCTGCTACTATTTCTGAGTGCGCCGAGCTAAGTCTACACCTAGATGTGTGCGGAAGGGAAAGGCCTGGCACCTCCTCACTGTACATGGGGTAACCCATGTTGCATTTGAGCAAGTGTGTCGTCGCCTTGTGTGTGACTTGAGTGACGTTCAGTCTCAGTCTGATACACTGCGGATCTGCGAGGACCTGGCCTGATCTCCACACCAAAGGGCAATAGTGAACACGGACTTGACATCCAGGCTCCTGAGCTTGCCGTCTCCTAGCACGAACGAGCATGTAGTCATGCAGCGGCAGCTTCTCTGGACTTTGTAGATCCGCAGAGTTCCAGCTTCTCTGTGCAGTCTGTTTTGGCGAAAAGCAGAGGGCCACTGCGTTTGGCTTGTAGTGTAAAAGATGACTCCTGGAGAGACCCTGTGTTGATCCTGGGCCTGCAGTGTGTTCTCGAAGCACCGTTGCATCCACACTTCACTGGATGAGGCTTGGGTGTGCTTCCCACAAGTGACCAGGAAACCGTAGTTGCAACGTGATCATGGAACCCTGAAGACCACTACAGAGTGGGAGCTGAACGAGGGAGACTCTGCCGTTCTCAGTGTGGAATTTCGTAGGAAGCGGGTTCTGGGCCTAGGCTGGGAAAGCTCAGCGTTCCTGCAGAAAGAGAGACTCTGCAGCGTTCAAACAACGTCCTGGAGTGTTTCAAGACCTCCGTTGCACAGGAGTCCGTGAGGGAAAGGTGGAAAAGCTTTACAGCTTGTAGTATGCATGGCAGCCAAGCAAGGCATGTCCTCTGCGAATGCCTTACTGCCGTCCCCCAGGAGAGCTGTCAGCGCGTTGCTGCTACTATTTCTGATGTGCGCCGAGCTAAATCTTACACCTAATGTTGCGGAAGGGAAAGGCCTGGCACCTCCTCACTGTACATGGGTAACCCATTTTGCATTGAGCAAGTGTGTCGTCGCCTTGTGGTGACTTGAAGTGACGTTCAGGTCTCAGTCCTGAGTACACTGCGGATCTGCCGAGGGACCTGGCCTTCTCCACACCAAAGCAATAGTGAACACGACTTGACATCCAGGCTCCTTTGCCGTCTCCTAGCACGCACGAGAGTAGTCTTGCAGCGCAGCTTCTCTGGCCTTTGTAGTCCGGCACAGTTCCAGCTTCTCTGTGCAGTCTTTTGGCGCAGAAAAAGCAGAGAGGCACTGCGTTTGCTTGTAGTGTAAAAGCGTGACTCCTGGAGAGACCCTGTGTGATCCTGGGCCTGCAGTGTGGTTCTCGAAGCACCGTGCATCCACACTCACTGATGAGGCTGTGGTGTGCTTCACAAAGTGACCAGAACGTAGTTGCCACGTGTCAGGGAACCCTGAAGACCGACACAGAGTGGGAGCTGAATCGAGGGAGACTCTGCCGTTCTCAGTGTGGAATTTCGTAGGAAGCGGTTCGGGCCTAGGCTGGGAAAGCTCAGCTTCCGGCAGAAAGAGAGTACTCTGCAGCGTTCAACAACGTCCGGAGTGTTTCAAGACCTCCTTGCACAGGAGTCCATGAGGGAAAGGTGGAAAAGCTTACAGCCTTGTAGTATGCATGGCAGCCAAGCAAGGCATAGTCCTCTGCGAATGCCTTACTGCCGTCCCCCAGGAGAGCTGTCAGCGCGTTGCTGCTACTATTTCTGATGCGCCGAGCTAAGTCTACACCTAATGTGTCGGAAGGAAAGGCCTGGCACCTCCTCACTACATGGAGAACCCATGTTGCATTTGAGCAAGTGTGTCGTCGCCTTGTGTGGGACTTGAGACGTTCAGTCTCAGTCTGATACACTGCGGATCTGCGAGGACCTGGCCTGTTCTCCACACCAAAGGGCAATAGTGAACACGACTGACATCCAGGCTCCTGAGCTTGCCGTCTCCTAGCACGCACGATTAGGTAGTCATGCAGCGGCAGCTTCTCTGGACTTTGTAGATCCGCAGAGTTCCAGCTTCTCTGTGCAGTCTGTTTTGGCGAGAAAGCAGAGGGCCCACTGCGTTTGGCTGTAGTGTAAAAGGTGACTCCTGGAGAACCCTGTGTTGATCCTGCGCTGCAGTGTGGTTCTCGAAGCACCGTTGCATCCACACTCACTGGATGAGGCTGTGGTGTCTTCCCACAAGTGACCAGATAACCGTAGTTGCCAAACGTGTCATGGAACCCTGAAGACCACTACAGAGGGGAGCTGAAGGAGGGAGACTCTGCCGTTCTCAGTGGAATTTCGTAGGAAGCGGGTTCTGGCCTAGGCTGGGAAAGCTCAGCGTTCCTGCAGAAAGAGAGTACTCTGCAGCGTTCAACAACGTCCTGGAGTGTTTCCAAGACCTCCTTGCACAGGAGTCCATGAGGGAAAGGTGGAAAGCTTTACAGCTACTTGTAGTATGCATGGCAGCCAAGCAAGGCATGTCCTCTGCGAATGCCTTTACTGCCGTCCCCCAGGAGAGCTTCAGCGCGTTGCTGCTACATTTCTGAGTGCGCCGAGCTAACTCTACACCAATAGATGTGTGCGGAAGGGAAAGGCCTGGCACCTCCTCACTGTACATGGGGTAACCCATGTTGCATTTGAGCAAGTGTGTCGTCGCCTTGTGTGTGACTTGAGTGACGTTCAGTCTCAGTCTGATACACTGCGGATCTGCGAGACCTGGCCTGTTCTCCACACAAAGGGCAATAGTGAACACGACTGACATCCAGGCTCCTCTTGCCGTATCCTAGCACGCCACGAGTAGGTAGTCTTGCAGCGCAGCTTCTCTGGACTTTGTAGAGTCCGCAGAGTTCCAGCTTCTCTGTGCAGTCTGTTTTGGCCGAAAAGCAGAGCCACTGCGTTTGGCTTGTAGTGTAAAAGAGTGACTCCCTGAGAGCCCTGTGTTGATCCTGGGCCTGCAAGTGTGGTTCTCGAAGCACCGTTGCATCCATACTCACTGGATGAGGCTGTGGTGTGCTTCCACAAGTGACCAGATAACCGTAGTTGCCAACGTGTCATGGAACCCTGAAGACCACTACAGAGTGGAGCTGAACGAGGAGACTCTGCCGTTCTCAGTGTGAATTTCGTAGAAGCGGGTCCTAGGCTGGGAAAGCTCAGCGTTCCGGAAGAAAGAGAGTACTCTGCAGCGTTCAACAACGTCCTGGAGTGTTTCAAGACCTCCTTGCACAGGAGTCCGATGAGGGAAAGGTGGAAAGCTTTACAGCTTGTAGTATGCATGGCAGCCAAGCAAGGCATGTCCTCTGCGAATGCCTACTGCCGTCCCCAGGAGAGCTGTCAGCGCGTTGCTGCTACTATTTCTGAGTGCCGAGCTAACTCTACACCTAGATGTGTGCGGAAGGGAAAGCCTGGCACCTCCTCACTGACATGGTAACCCATGTTGCATTTGAGCAAGTGTGTCGTCACCTTGTGTGTGACTTGAGTGACGTTCAGTCTCAGTCTGATACACTGCGGATCTGCGAGGACCTGGCCTGATCTCCACACAAAGGGCAATAGTGAACACGGAGTTGACATCCAGGCTCCTGAGCTTGCCGTTCTAGCACGCTACGAGCAGGTAGTCATGCAGCGCAGCTTCTCTGGACTTTGTAGATCCGCACAGTTCCAGCTTCTCTGTGCAGTCTGTTTTGGCGAGAAAAGCAGAGGGCACTGCGTTTGGCTGTAGTGTAAAAGCGTGACTCCCTGGAGAGACCCTGTGTGATCCTGGGCCTGCAGTGTGGTTCTCGAAGCACCGTTTGCATCCACACTCACTGGATGAGGCTGGTGTGCTTCCCACAAGTGACCAGATAACCGTAGTTGCCAACGTGTCATGGAACCCTGAAGACCACTACAGAGTGGGAGCTGAAGGAGAGACTCTGCCGTTCTCAGTGTGGAATTTCGTAGGAAGCGGTTCGGGCCTAGGCGGGAAAGCTCAGCGTTCCGCAGAAAGAGTACTCTGCAGCGTTCAACACGTCCTGGAGTGTTTCAAGACCTCCTTGCACAGGAGTCCATGAGGGAAAGGTGGAAAGCTTACAGCTTGTAGTATGCATGGCAGCCAAGCAAGGCATGTCCTCTGCGAATGCCTTACTGCCGTCCCCCAGGAGAGCTGTCAGCGCGTTGCTGCTACTATTTCTGAGTGCCCGAGCTAAATCTACACCTAGATGTGTGCGGAAGGGAAAGGCCTGGCACCTCCTCACTGTCATGGGGTAACCCATGTTGCATTTGAGCAAGTGTGTCGTCGCCTTTGTGTGTGACTTGAGAGATGTTCAGTCTCAGTCTGATACACTGCGGATCTGCGAGGACCTGGCCTATCTCCACACTAAAGGGCAATATTGAACACGGAGACTTGACATCCAGGCTCCTCTTGCCGTCTCCTAGCACGCACGAGCAGTAGTCATGTGCAGCGGCAGCTTCTCTGGACTTTGTAGATCCGCAGAGTTCCAGCTTCTCTGTGCAGTCTCTTTTGGCAGAAATGCAGAGGCCACTGCGTTTGGCTTGTAGTGTAAAAGCGTGGACTCCGGAGAGACCCTGTGTTGATCCGGGCCTGCAGTGTGGTTCTCGAAGCACGTTGCATCCACACTCACTGGATGAGGCTGGTGTGCTTCCCACAAGTGACCAGATAACCGTAGTTGCCACGTGTCATGGAACCCTGAAGACCACTACAGAGTGGAGCTGAACGAGGGAGACTCTGCCGTTCTCAGTGTGGAATTTCGTAGGAAAGCGGTTCGGGCCTAGGCTGGAAAGATCAGCGTTCCTGCAGAAAGAGAGTACTCTGCAGCGTTCACAACGTCCTGGAGTTTCAAGACCTCCTTGCACAGGAGTCCATGAGGGAAACGTGGAAAGCTTTACAGCTTGTAGTATGCATGGCAGCCAAGCAAGGCATGTCCTCTGCGAATGCCTTACTGCCGTCCCGAGAGCTTCAGCGCGTTGCTGCTACTATTATTCTGAGTGCGACTAGCAATCACACCTAGATGTGTGCGGAAGGGAAAGGCCTGGCACCTCCTCACTGTACATGGGGTAACCCATGTTGCATTTGAGCAAGTGTGTCGTCGCCTTGTGTGTGACTTGAGTGACGTTCAGTCTCAGTCTGATACACTGCGGATCTGCGAGGACCTGGCCTGTTCTCCACACAAAGGGCAAGAGGAACACGGACTGACATCCAGGCTCCTGGAGCTTGCCGTCTCCTAGCACGAACGAGCATGTAGTCATGCAGCGCAGCTTCTCTGGACTTTGTAGATGAGCAGATTCCAGCTTCTCTGTGCATTCTGTTTTGGCATAGAAAAGCAGAGGGCCACTGCGTTTGGCTTGTAGTGTAAAAGCGTGACTCCTGGAGAGACCCTGTTTGATCCTGGGCCTGCAGTGTGTTCTCGAAGCACCGTTGCATCCACACTCACTGGATGAGGCTGTGGTGTGTTTCCCACAAGTGACCAGATAACCGTAGTTGCCAACGTGTCAGGGAACCCTGAAGACCACTACAGAGTGGGAGCTGAAGGAGGGAGACTCTGCCGTTTCTCAGTGTGGAATTTCTAGGAAGCGGGTTCGGGCCTAGGCTGGGAAAGCTCAGCGTTCCTGCAGAAAGAGAGTACTCTGCAGCGTTCAACAACGTCCTGGAGTGTTTCAGACCTCCTTGCACAGGAGTCCGTGAGGGAAAGGTGGAAAGCTTTACAGCTTGTAGTATGCATGGCAGCCAAGCAAGGCATGTCCTCTGCGAATGCCTTACTGCCGTCCCCCAGGAGAGCTGTCAGCGCGTTGCTGCTACTATTTCTGAGTGCGCCGAGCTAATCTACACCCTAGATGTGTGCGGAAGGGAAAGGCCTGGCACCTCCTCACTGTACATGGGGTAACCCATGTTGCATTTGAGCAAGTGTGTCGTCGCCTTGTGGTGACTTGAGTGACGTTCAGTCTCAGTCTGATACACTGCGGATCTGCGAGGACCTGGCCTTCTCCACACAAAGGGCAATAGTGAACACGGACTTGACATCCAGGCTCCTTTCTGCCGTATCCTAGCACGCACGAGCGGTAGTCAGCAGCGGCAGCTTTCTCTGGACTTTGTAGAAGTCCGCAGAGTTCCAGCTTCTCTGTGCAGTCTGTTTTGGCTGAGAAAGCAGAGGGCCACTGCGTTTGGCTTGTAGTGTAAAAGAGTGACTCCTGGAGAGACCCTGTGTTGATCCTGGGCCTGCAGTGTGGTTCTCGAAGCACCGTTGCATCCACACTCACTGGATGAGGCTTGTGTGTGCTTTCCCACAAGTGACCAGTAACCGTAGTTGCAAACGTGTCATGGAACCCTGAAGACCACTACAGAGTGGGAGCTGAACGAGGGAGACTCTGCCGTTCTGAGTGTGAATTTCGTAGGAAGCGGGTTCTGGCCTAGGCTGGAAAGATCAGCGTTCCTGCAGAAAGAGAGTACTCTGCAGCGTTCACAACGTCCTGGAGTGTTTCAAGACCTCCTTGCACAGGAGTCCATGAGGGAAACGTGGAAAGCTTTACAGCTTGTAGTATGCATGCAGCCAAGCAAGGCATGTCCTCTGCGAATGCCTTACTGCCGTCCCCCAGGAGAGCTGTCAGCGCGTTGCTGCTACTATTTCTGAGTGCGCCGAGCTAATCTACACCCTAGATGTGTGCGGAAAGGGAAAGGCCTGGCACCTCCTCACTGTACATGGGGTAACCCATGTTGCATTTGAGCAAGTGTGTCGTCGCCTTGTGTGTGACTTGAGTGACGTTTCAGTCTCAGTCTGATACACTGCGGATCTGCGAGGACCTGGCCTGATCTCCAACACAAAGGGCAATAGTGAACACGGAGTTGACATCCAGGCTCCTCCTGCCGTCTCCTAGCCTCGAACGAGCATGTAGTCATGCAGCGCAGCTTCTCTGGACTTTGTAGATTCCGCAGAGTCCAGCTTCTCTGTGCATTCTGTTTTGGCTGAGAAAAGCAGAGCACTGCGTTTGGCTTGTAGTGTAAAAGGTGACCCTGGAGAGGACCCTGTGTTGATCCTCGCCTGCAGTGTGGTTCTCGAAGCACCGTTGCATCCACACTCACTGGATGAGGCTCTGGTGTGCTTCCCACAAGTGACCAGATAACCGTAGTTGCCAACGTGTCATGGAACCCTGAAGACCACTACAGAGTGGAGCTGAACGAGGGAGACTCTGCCGTTCTCAGTGTGGAATTTCGTAGGAAGCGGTTCTGGCTTAGGCTGGAAAAGATCAGCGTTCCTGCAGAAAGAGAGTACTTGCTGCGTCAATCAACGTCCTGGAGTGTTTCAAGACCTCCTTGCACAGGAGTCCATGAGGGAAAGGTGGAAAGCTTACAGCTTGTAGTATGCATGGCAGCCAAGCAAGGCATGTCCTCTGCGAATGCCTTACTGCCGTCCCCACTGGAGAGCTGTCAGCGCGTTGCTGCTACTATTTCTGAGTGCCCCTAGCTAAATCTACAGCCTAGATGTGCGGGAAGGGAAAGGCCTGGCACCTCCTCACTGTTACATGGGGTAACCCATGTTGCATTTGAGCAAGGTGTCGTCGCCTTGTGTGTGACTTGAGTGGATGTTCAGTCTCAGTCTGATACACTGCGGATCTGCGATGGACCTGGCCTGATCTCCACACTAAAGGGCAATAGTGAACACGGACTTGACATCCAGGCTCCTGAGCTTGCCGTCTCCTAGCTCGCCACGAGCATGTAGTCTTGCAGCGCAGCTTCTCTGGACTTTTATGTGTAGCGCACAGTTCCAGCTTCTCTGTGCATTCTCTTTTGGCCATAGAAAAGCAGAGGGCCACTGCGTTTGGCTTGTAGTGTAAAAGCGTGACTCCTGGAGAGACCCTGTGTTGATCCTGGGCCTGCAGTGTGGTTCTCGAAGCACC